>CAKNWW010315638.1:0-10151 GCA_932074435.1 Andricus kollari | reverse complement strand
GAAATATGACACAGGAAAGCTACAAAAATATTTTCTAGCAACGTTTGATATTCTGGCGGAACAATTGGTATCCAAACAAATGTGTCACGAACCGTTTGGATCCCTTTGTGAGAACCGAGAGGGTTATTGACTTCTACGCCGTCATAAAAAACGAAAAGTGGAAGCACCGTTTTTCCTTGGAAAAGATTATGCTTTTTCGATTGTTAGTAGTCTCATTGAATGAAATTCGACAAAATGTCCTTATCTTTTTCAACTTTCTCCTCATATAGCATGACCGATTCATAAACATGTGATAAACTGGTAAAGGTGCGCAATGTTTTTCTCAGAGGGATAAACTAAGCAGTAATTGGTACTATTTGTTTAATCATCCGACCATCCATCCTCTTATATTCCATGACATCGCCAACAGTCTTTAGTATCATCTACAATAACTTGAACGTGATTGCGGGGTAAATTTGGCACTGCGTAAAGCTTCCCAACAAAAACAAGTAGTGAGGTCTCCAATCTATCAAAAATATTTTTAGGTGTCAAATGAGGATTTTCATGTACTAACGGTTCGTAGTTATTATTATCGACTAAAGAATCGTCAGCACTGTTCACAGAATGACTCCTCGTGTAAACAGCACTTGATAAAACAACATCAGGGTTATTAACCTGCACACAAAACTTGTGGAAATTAATAAGATATTTGTTGTAAGATTTCCAGTCGCATCAGTCCCTATAACACTTCGGCTACTGGGATTTGTATGTAATTTGTATTTGTATGTATGCAGAATTTTGGAATGTTCCACTTATTAGTACAAATTCTACAAAGCACTGCAATCCTGCATCTGTGGAAATATACAATGAAAATGTATGAAAGTAATTATAGAAAAAGAAAACTTTCCTTTCACGTAAATCAACATCAACTATTGAAAATGGAATACCCTAAACAAACAAGATCAAGAAGTTCTCACTCGATTTGATTAATAACAGTAGACTCTCTTCAAGGAGCAATAGGACAACACTAGCAAGTCGAAGAAGATTGAATAATTAAAAGAAATTAATTTATTTTCTCAAATTTAGAGTAGATACAACGCAAAGTAAGCCATGAAAAGAATAATAATGATGAACATACATTAATTTAAAGGTTAAAAAAATACCACTAGTTGCACAATTTGATCACAATCTTCACTACAAAACGAACCGTGTGTCAGCTTCAACGTTACACTTTCATCTCGAGGTCTTGGTTTTCCTGCACCCTAGTCTCCACACATGGTACTTCAGGGTCCCACTTAGTCACCAATCCATTCACCGCCTTCTGTAGGAACAGCCACGAATGCATACTTTCATGTGGATAAAACGCATGAAGAGCATGATATGCCTTGAAGCAGACATCAACGGCTCTTAGTGGACTATCAACTCGATATTATAAGTTGTCCAGGTAGACGTAAGAGTCTGTAATATCATTCAAATGGCTACCGACTACGATGGGAAATGGATGGAGGGTTTTCTTCACAGTAGATAGTTTGTCTTTGAGTCGATTGACTTCAGATACCAGCGAACTCATGACCTGCGAGAGAATAACAGCATTTAGTAATGGTAAGTAATAAATAAAATTTCCAGTACAAATAAAAAATAAAACGCTACATTGATTTGTAACAGAAAACCGCTCTGCGTGTCCACAGCAGGCGTTTTCCACCTTCCAACATTTAGTAGGACAAATAATGCAGGGATTAGATTTAATGTCCTAACAGTGTCATCTGAAACAGTAAAAAAATACAGTCAGTTCCACATTGGACATACATTTAATCTTCACCGTGATTTCTGGCCACTTCTCTGATTGCCAACTCGCTACTACTATGCAAATACTTGTAATCTATTTGCAGCTGAAACATTTGAAAAAGAAAAATGCATGATGAAATAAATCTCACTCGTGACAAATGAACACCCGTAACGTTGCAGGAAAGAAAAACTTACAAGAGAATAACCCTACGGCTGTCTCAGCACCGTGAATTCATTCAAGTACTCAGATACCCGCTCAATTTGATGTCGGGTCCCATTCTTCCTGGAAGGTGTCACTTTTAAAGAATGAATGCGAACATCAGAAGTTCGACTCCACCTTCCAATGGCCTCACTCATGGGCTTAAAACATCTTTTCAGCCATGATAAGTCGCTGTATCTTAACGCACGCCCTTTTTTAGCTGGTTCTGGCACATCATTTTCTCCAGGATTATACTACGATATGCTCAGTGTTAACGCTCCGGAGTTTTGTGAAGCTTCAGGCTCTTGGAGCGTAAATTCGACAAGCAGGGGTTCCTCTGCAGCTCCTTCTGTAGTTGAGTCTACTAGATGTAGATCGGCTTTCGTGTTAAAATCAGCAAGCTGCAAATTCTAGACCTGATTAGAATTATTGATCAAGAAATAGCGGAAACGGTTTCTCTCAGAGAAACGACATTGTTTTTTGAATAATAAAAAAAAAAAAAATACCGGTGGAAATTATCTACACGTCTGTTTTTCACTATTGCTAAAGTGACTTAATATTTACAATAATAATATAAAAATATCTACCTTTTCATACCGCGAAAGTTAATACATATTCACATCTAATGAGCCCAATTTGAAGGCAAAATGTTAACCATATGAAATACTCTTGTAAGAAACGTCAAGCTTTGCTATTTTTTTATAAATTAGGGTCACTCTGGAAGTACTTAAAACTTGTTTCACTTCTTTGACTTATTGTAAAAGTGAGTCACCAAGGTATTTTTCGAAACTATAAAAGTATTTAAAAAAGGTTTTCCCTAGATTCTGCTCTAGAATCAAACTTGCTGCAAAAAATAACACAATTTCAAAAATGAGGAAATAGTTGGAAACCTTTTTTAAAATTATTATTTATCTTACTTAAATAAAACTTTAGTGATATTTATAAAAATATTATTGTTTTAATTTTTTAATTTGGTGTGTTTATTTATTTTTCACCATTTTTATCTTTTTTGCACTTAGTTCAACCGTAGGGTAGAATCTAAGTGAAATGTTCTAAAGTTACCTCACCAATTTTGAAAAATACTATGGAGTCTTACCTTTAAAATTAGTTGAAGAACTGAGCATAAGAACATTAGAAAATGTTCATTATTTCCAGAGTTACTCAAATTTTTTTAAAATCGACATACAATGTGAAAAAAATAATTAAAAAAGTGCTCCCATATAATGAATATCAAACCTCCATGCTTTGAGAATTCGAGATTTCCAGCAACCCTGATAAAAGTTTTTTTCTGAGCCCTAACTGCGGCACAAGATTTATAAAAATAAATATAAAAAAATATATAAATTATAAAAAAATTTATAATCCGTTCAACATTTCAACTTTTGATAATTTTGTATTAAAAATATATTCATTTGTTATATTCATATTCAAAAAATTAATATGCTACTTCACGTTTTAGAGACGGTCATAAATACGGAGGTAGGGTAAACCGATAGAATTTTGTAACAACGTGTTCAATAAATAAACTTGTGACGCAAACAATATTAAAAATGCTGTCTCATTAAACTGCATACACTTCTATTGTATTTTTACAGAATCAAGTTCTCAAGGAAGTAAAAATGGCATATATTTATAAATTTTTGATAATTTTAAAAGTTTATTTACACAAAATTAAACGTAATTTAATATGTAAGAGAATTTGGGGGAAGCAGTGTTTGGAAACAATAGCTGTCAGGGATTTGTAGGTTCATTTACTTATAGTGTCCGGGGGAACCGCTAGATGGCGCTGATTTTAAACCTAATTCAGCAAATCAATACATGGGAGCGCCACCTCCATGGATTTTTCATTTTACTGCAGTTTAATTTACTCAAACAATGGTAGATAGCGTTAGCGTTGTAATTCTCGCTACTTTTGTAATCAAAATCAGTTGCTATTCGACAAAAGACTAATGAAACCAGGTTAATTTTTATTGTAGCGAATCTTTCACTTGAAATCTTTGTAAACTTTTTTCTTCTGTAGGTATGCGGTGTTGCGATTATGTTGGATATATGTATATTGATTACACATATATTATTACCCTGTTCAACACTCTAACATCAAAGCATATATGCGGTTTATAATAATTTAATAAAAAATAAATAAAATATAAAATTGAATATATTTTGTCCGCCAGATATTAGCAGATAAGTTTTTAAACGCAACACTAACCTAAAAAAAGTTTAATGTCGTTGGTAAGACAACTAAAAAAGTAGCAGGATAAACTAATTTATTTGTTGATAATATATGCCACTGCTGCTTAATTTAAAGGTAGGGTGCAATACCTTTTTTATGAGGTTTCACATAAAAAAAACTTGTTGTCATAACAAATTTCAATGGCATAGATAACCGTTTTAAGTTAGTTGTAGTTACTACTTCAAGCAGTAAGTCTTACAATTAAGGTAGTAAGCCTTACAATTAAATTAGTATTTCTGAAAAATAAAAACACTTTTGAGATCAAAGAAGATCATGAAGTTGTAACGTTTCGCGCCTTTTTTCTTATTATAGTGTATACTTATTTCTTTTATATGAAAATTAGGTATATTCTCAAATATTTTAATGGAGACTATAACTTGGCGAAATGTATGCAATTTTTATTTGGGGTTCCTGAAGGCGGAATTTTCAAACCTGTCCGTCTCCAATACGATTGAGGTTTAAAATAAAGACGAACCTAATTTCATTTTGGAGTAGATGGTTGAAAAGTAGGTATCTTTTGATATTTTTAAGTTTTAAAATAAGCTAAAAATCATTTTGATTCTCTGGCAAATCCCAGTCCTACAATCATCGATTTTAAGCCAGAGAGTCAGTGCTACTAACAATCATTAAAAAATTGAAACTACGTTTATTGATGAGCACTTAGCTTTTATATTTTTTTTATTTTGTTGCATAAGTTTATTTTTAAAAAAATTTCTTTTTTGAAGAGTTAAAAGTTAGGCAAAACTAACCCTTGAGGCCACGGAGTCGTCGAGACTTCTCCCAAGAAACAAGAGTGTAGCGTGTGAATTACATTGACCGGAAATTGTCTAAGAAATTATTGTCATTCACAACCAACTTACAAACCCTAGGTGGGAGGAGTCTCAGAAAAGGAATGACAGCTACTTGAGAATTTAAACAAACAATTTTCCGGATTGGGAAAGGATGCTAACAAGCCAAGGGTTTATCGAGATTAACTCGAGGAGAGCTTCGCATCTCTTCCGAATGCAGAAGCGAAATAAAATGGCAGAATCAAAGCACGCTGCAACTTTGCCTGCGCTAATCAAAATAAATCCCACTCTACTTACTCGTACTTAATCCAACCATCATTAGGTCTGACAACGCACACACTAGACTAACACGACACTATGATACTGCACGCCACAGGAGATAAATATCTGAGCTGCGACTCACTAGGAGCCTCGCGACGCGAGTGAAGAAACAAACGGGACCTGTCTGCCGGTCGACTGCCCCTCCGTGCAGGCCGAGCGCTCTGTGCCGTGATTGGCTGGGAGTCCCCACTCTCTGCTATGCGAACGGGTCTTTGTTCCCTTCGCTTTGTGCGGACGTTCGTCGCGCGAGATAGCTTAGTAGAAGGATACTGATTTAATGTATAGTACCGCACATTTGAAAGTTATTTCGTATAAAATAGTATAGTAATCCTGGCTATTAAATTTGGCATAGTTTCAAATCCTGAAAGGAAAATTACATCATTCGTCAAAAATCAAGTAGCCCTTAAGTAGGGTATAAAAACTTAGAGATTTTCTGTTAAAAAAACGACATGTAGATTTTAGACTGCAAAAATAGAAACCATTTTCTCTGTTTAATAAGAGCACAGCTACTTTTATTAGCAAACAATATAGCTGAAGGTCGTGAAGGACCTCATCTGATTCATGAGATCTGTAGGCTTCAACCCGTTTAGACTGAATTCATACCAGAAAACATGTAGAATATTTGAGACTAAATAGTGGTCATCTTCTAAGGATTTAAATATCATAACCCCAAAAATTTTTGATTTTGCAACAAATGATTTAAAATTAAGAAATTCGGTACCTGCGGATCTTCTCGACTACATTGCAGGTAAATCAAGTCTGTTCTGTCTCAAAGGTCTCAATGCGCAGCTTGTATCAGCTAAGACAACAAATGTACACAGTGTGTCGTCCCTCTCACCTTACTGTCTGCGCCCTTTCAGGCATCTGCCTTACGAGCGGCTGCAGCATCAGGATCAACTTTTACAACAAAACCTTCTTTGACAACATCAGTTTATGCACGTATTGCAGTCAGACCACGATTAAAGTTGGATTCAAAAGTCCTGACACCTGGCTTTGAAGCTTTATTACTCGGTGAGAAAAAATCGCAGAATGTTGAGTCAAAAACAGAAATATTCTTTAACATTATACGTGTAAAGCAAAGTCGGTTTCATTTTCGCCACAAAATTTTTGGCTCTCCTGTGACACAAAATGTGTGATAAACAGGAGAAATAGCTAAAAATGTAAAAAATAATCATCTCGGTTCTGGATAGAGATTTCAAGCTGAACTCTAGCTTGAACAATTTTTCAACAAAGTCGTGAAATATTTTCTAGAACCTACGGCACAATCAGCGAATGCTGAGTAATATAGATTTTTAAGATATTTGGTAAGAATATTAACTACTTCCGTAGACAATTTTTATTTCCTCAAACAATATTTATTTACATAAACAATCATTCCCTTGCATCTTTCCTTCACACTTTATCCAGGCTGAGGACTGGCAGCAAGCACTTTTTTGCACTAACGTGTTTGAAAGATGTCAGGAAATATTTCAGTATATTTGTTTTATATAATTTAGTTGTAAGTGATGAGAAAGAGTGAAAAAAATAAGTTTTTAAGAATTCGTGTTTACAAAATGGTCCTTAGTCATTGTTGGATTCTGATCCACTGTCACTGTTAGTGCTATCGCTATCCTCTCCTAACTAAATAACTATAGAACTTATATGATTTTGTAAACACACCTCCGAAGTTCTTTATTTCTCCTCTTCCGCTTCCGTATGTCTGATGCAATTTGTCCATAACTCTGCTGTGACTTCATTCATCGTTTTTAAGCAAAGCTGCTTTACATCTTCTAATTTAGAGGTTACATTCTGCTTTGCAACTTAGTTTCTTATGAATACCCATATCAATTCAATTGAATTGAATTCACAATGGGCAACTGGAACCCAGAGCAGTTTAATGTCAAAACAACCCTCTTCTTGACATATCCTGTCCAACGTATATTTCTTGTTTCAGGATCCATTTAATTCCCTCAAATTTTCTCCACCTTTTTGTAGGATTTTTAAACTCTGGATAAATCATGGTGTCGTAAACTGCCTGATCAATTACTATTACCGATTTATAAGGTAGCAGAGTACAATTTTTCGGAATCATTGTTGAAAATGCTGCTGATTCATCTCATTATGGTAATCATTGGTATTGTTTTTACCAACGAAGCAGTCCATGGCTCCTTCCAGGAATCCATCTTTACTGCCAATGTGATTGATAATCAATCTGTTTCCTGACCCTGAAGGCTTGGCAAAACCCCCTCGATACATGTCAATCTCCTGTGCACGAGAACGGTAGTAGTCGAAGTTGCTGTTATCTTTCTGTTAAAGATGTTCAACCCATCCGTATTCTTTGGTATGAATTTTACCACACCACGTTTCATCCTGATAAAATATTGCGTAACCCTCTTCACGAAAATATTTTATCTGTCGAAAGAATTCCGCTCTTTTCGATGCGATTTCATAATTTTCGAGAAGAATGAGCTTATTTTTAAACTTCCTGTATTCGAAATTTAAACCGTGCAGCCATCTGTTCAATATACTTTTACTAACGGAAGGATAATCGGGTACATCTTGAATTAATTTTCGATGCAAATCTTCCGCCGTAGGGTATCTCCTTTCGTAGTAAAAGTCGTACATTTTTCTCCGAATTTCGCCCTGCATGAACTCGTCGATCTCTATTTCAGGCCTTCCATTTTTTACACGAGGTTCTGAAAATTCCTGAGAGTGTCTTTTCTCCTTCACAATATAGAGCACTTTACTTTTTGATACGCCTAAGCACTTTGATGTCCTGTCAATCACTTTGTTCACATCTTCACTTTCACCTGCTTCTTTTTCCGTTCAAAAATACTCTTTCGCTCTCATTATGAAAGTTTTCCCCTCTATTCCGTAGGCATTTAATTTCACCCGTTTAGAACCATTACTTTCTCTACCCTTTGAGCACTTTTTTATTTTCGTTACATTGTCTTCATCCAGAGACCTCTCATTATCACTATTGTAATCAATTAGATAATTTTCTTTAATTTTTGGACTTAATAAGTTTTCACGCTTTGCAGGGTAAAATATTTTCGAAACAAACAAAAATTGTTTAGATAATTACTGAATATCCTTAAAATCTATATTACGCTCAACATTCGCTGATTGTGCCGTTGGTTTCAGAAAATAATATCTTTTCACGATTTTGGAAAGAAAAAATTGTTTAAGCAAATAAAAATTGTTAGAAAAAATTACCAAATATGTTAAACAAGAAGTTCTACTCTAAGTATTTATGTTCAAACGAATAGTTTGACGACACAGGCGTGTTTCCATTCGTTTGGGACAATTCATGTACAAAGGCACCCATTAAAAAGCTTCTTTAAAATGTCCTTGATTTGTTCAGATGCTCTCTTTACCACCAGCACTACAATAGAGTCGCAACCGAGGGCCTTATTTGGCTTCATCCTTCGGAGCACGGCTGCGATCTCTTCTGTTGAGAATAAGGTTTCCTCTCCGCCCTCAAGGCTTGGCCCGTACATATTTTCTCGCAGGGCTCTTTGATCAAAATCATCTTCCTCTTCGTTATCATCCGGGAAGAAACTGTCTAGTAAAATGTTAGCAGTATCTCTCCAATCTATCGTTGGGCCATCTACTCCCCCAAGTGACCTTATAACAGTCTGCTTTCTCAGTCTTTGACATGAGAGCTTATGTGCAAAATTCCATGGGTCCGCTGATGCGGGCTCAATATGTCATTCTTTTAAGTTCAGCCAGTTTAGCTTTCCACCACTTTGAACCACATATTCTCGAGTGTACTATCAAATTTTTCTTAGTCAGGTTTGTTGACTAGGTATCTAGATATGAGTAACTTTTTTCTCTCGTGTCTCATATTTTCGCAGCTATCGACATTAATCATGATAGCGTTATGGTCACTGGAGATTATTCCCTCCTTCATCTCCCATCTTTTGAGGTTGTATATTGTTGATTCCGTTGTTAACGTGACATCTATATTACTTTCTCCTTTTAAGCCCGAGAAACTGAAGAATCTACTCTGCTCATTACCAACGTAAAGACCCATCTCAATAATGAAATCCTCTAGTTTCCTGCCTGTATTGTTAAAGGATTTCGAAACCCACAACGGAGATTCCGCATTAGCATCAATTCCTATGATGATTTTTTTATCTTTCAGCACTTTGAGTATGTCTCTTATTTGCTCGATGTTCAGCTCTATTCCGTGTGAGAATTTGAAGTAGGCAGTTATGAGATAAGTCGACATGGAGCCCTCCTCGACTTGAGCACAGACAATATGTTCACAACTAAGGTGATCTAGTTTCATTGTAGTCAATTGGTTATCAAAGACAATTATGGCTGACCATGGGGCTTTGCCATATTTTTCTCTTGTATGGATCTGATTACCCTGACCAAAGCTGCTGACCCCACCAGCAGTGTTGTGTGGTTCCTGCTGTAAGAGTATATCTACAAGGTTTTTGTCTACATATTCTCTGACTTCCGATCTGATTTTTCTTCCTCTTCCTCCATTTAATTGCATTACTTTTAGCCTATTTGTGTTCTTATCTTTATTGTGGCCTCTAATTGGTTCGTTGAATCATGCGGTCCAAGGCAAATTTAAAAGCAGGGTACTTTTTATCACCCCCTGCATGACTACTAACCTTCCGAGCTCTTCTACAGGCTGGACGGCACAGAAGGCGTAGTTTCTTTTATTATCAGTGTAAAACTTGTGCACGTGTCCATATTGTTGGCACTTGAAGCAATTAGTTACACCCAAAAAACCATGAACTCTACAGAACTAAAATCCTATATATAATCGTGTGTTCTCTTCCTTTCTCAACAGTAATCGAATTTAGGAGACACCTCGGCTAACCAGTTTGTAAAGTCCTCCCTTCTCCTT
>CAKNWW010315635.1:0-13127 GCA_932074435.1 Andricus kollari | reverse complement strand
AGGTTTGTTTTGAAAACGGTAAAAGCAAGAACTTTTTTCTTCAAAGAAAAAGATGCACGATTAAATTTCCTACAAGAATATATACTTTTAACACTAAAACTCGAAACTTGTATATTATATAATCCGGGCCCTCAATTGTTCTGACCAGTTACTGCGATTTTATGCTTTTTTTATAATCAAAAATATAGGAACGGAAAAATTAACACGCAACAGGTGCTTAAATTAAAAAATGTTTGCAGTTTGTCTAGGTTATTTTAACCTTGCCTTTCGTAATTTGAAATAAATAATAAAAAAACTTGAAATAAAAGGATCCATTTGGGCATGAAGAGGAAATGGTTGATTTTGGTGACAGATTTAAATTGTTAATAATGTTTGTACTAATTATTTATGATAAGGAAATACAATTTCTTTTGTAGAAGAAGCTCTAAAATCAAAGAAAAATAAGGAAAATATTTGATACTATCATTATTAGGTGTGAAAAAAAAAACACTTGAAATAAAGCGCGAAAATTATTTATATACTATTCATAAATATGTTCGGAAAATTATGATGAATGTAACATCTCAATATAGTTATTAGATACAAGTATAAATTATTCTATTCAGAATTCAGTTAATAAATAGATATTTTTAATATAAGGTGTTTTAGAATAATTTGAATTTCAAGCACGTTTGAACAAAGTATTATATTTTTCAAAATATATAATTAAAATATTTATATATAATCAACATATATGTATAATCATTTTATTGAAATAGGACACATTTCAAAAGGAAGTAATAGAATATATTTAAACATGTAAAAACTCATTCCTTACTGTCTAAAATAGTATATTGTGCACCAAGGCAGCAAGTAGCCTTTTTACGGGTGAGCGTGAGTCTTTGCGAACTCACGCTCAGCCGTAAAATGACTTCTCTGCCTTAATACACACGATATTTTATGTAATAAGAGTATGTTTTCCAAGTTTTCTAATGAAATTACAGTTGATTTAAAGGGACAAGTTCCGCACAGAACAGTGAGTCCTAGGACGATAAAGTACCCCACCACCAACAATGACCTACTTTGCTGCTCCAAACTACTCCCAGAAAGCGAGGGAAACATACTCGTGTTACATAAAAAACATTACGGATCTAGTACAGATTATATCATCCAATTTTAAGGAGTAACATAGGTAAATCTCACAAAAAAGAAAGGCGAAATGCATGAGTGGATTGGCAGTTATGTAATAAACGAAATAATGCGCGCAATTTTCTTGGAAAACGTAAAAATTGATTTTTTTAAATTGCCGGTTTTTTGTTTACAATATTGGAATTTTTTTTAGAAATTTGGTCTCTGGTTAATGCAATGAAGAAACACTTTTTACGCAATCCATGTGAATTTAGAGCATTTCGAAGAATACATTTGTTAATGATTGTTGCTAGCTTTAAAAAAATATAAATCCGAGAAAAAGCAGTTTAAAGCTTTAAGAAGTTAAGAATTATTGAAATTTGTATTTATTGGCATTTTCTTTACTTTTCATGATTCCTAAATAAGACTTGGTTAAAAAAACTTGTAAAGGATTGTGCAATAATAAAATGCAAACAAAAATTCCAACATTTTACCTGTGTACCCCCTCAAGAAAAAGGACGATTTATACATTTTTTTTTTGTAAAATAATTTACAATAAATTCAAAAATAAAAAATTAAACAGTGAAATGTATTTTTGACACTGAGTATAGAGGGCCCCTCCTAGGAGGAAGCCCTTCTGCAATGTGGGGTTCCGATTTACAGAAGTTTCGTCACTAGAGTAGATTGTGGTAGACATTGTTATTTTGGTATCCTTGTGCATAATTTACATTACGCTTTTTACTTGCAGTATATTTTTTCTTACTTTGCCAATGTTGGAAAAGAAGAACATTCAAACGAGAAGTAGGAGCAAAAGTAGTAGAAGTTGCTGTACTTGAGTCTGCAAATAAAAGCAAAACATATATTTAATTATTCAGGAATTCTAAAAGCGAAAAAATAATTGATAACAAATAATATATATATAATACGATAATTTATTAAATATAAATAGGATTCAATGGAATGGCATTGAGGGCGAAAAAACGAAATTCAATGGAATTCATCTGTACTTAATGGAATTCAATGTAGATAATATACCATATAATTCAGTGGAATCCAATGGAATTGAATGAAACACAGTCAAAATTAATAGCGATCAATGCACTCAAAACAAAATTCAATATAATTTAATTAAGTAAAAGCAATTAAAAGTAATTAAAAGTGAATTAAATGGAATCGAACAGAAAATAATCCAGATAAGTGGAAATCAACAGAAATTAAAATAATTTCTACACTGAAAAAAAAATTTTAAACAAGCTTTTATTAAAATCCTATCCAATTATTCAAAACAGTATTGCGCTATTTTTTATTATTATATCGAAACTAGTGTTGTCAGGAAAACCGTGTTTGTGCTTGGATGAAGCTTTCATTTTAGTTGGCGTTCAAGAAAACGTCTGAATACTTTAGGTTTGTAAGAAATGTGAGGTTATTTAACCAGCACTTTAAAATACAAAATTTAATTTGCTCAGCTCAAGAAATATACCATAGAATCCAAGCAGTCAAAGTTAGTTAAAATATATTCTTTAAACTACAAGAATTGTATATTCCCTTGACCATTCAAAATATTAAATTTTCAGAAATGCTTATAAATTTGTGATGGGGCTTAGATACGAAAAATATTTTTTTTTATAAACTTGATTCATAATTAGAAACTACATTTTCAATACTTAAAGTGACCAATCAGGTTTATACACCATTATAAGTTGAAAATTAAATATTTCAGCATATTAGCCAAAGAGATTCTTTTTATTTATAATTTAACAGATATATGAAAAAGCACTTTTTTCTCTACTAATTCAATTTAAAAATCTGGAAACAATGTGAAAAGTTTGCTTGAAACTTTTATAGTAAAAATGTTTTTAACTTATTTTAAAGTTTCAGCAAAAATTCAGGCTACTGGATAAACTATATTTCATGGTTTCCAAAAGGAATAATAAGGTGAACATTTCAGCACCCAAAATATGTACATTTAAAAATATGTACATTTATTCTTCAAATAAAATATGCATAGCTATAGCATAGCTATTTTGATTTAATTTTAAGGAGTTATTAAGAAATTTTTTTTCTGCTTTATAAATTCAATGGAAACCCTGAAAATAATTAGCCGCGTGTTTTTAGAAACTCCTAAATAATAAAACTTTTATACTATATAGTTTTGCTTTTTGAACATTCCTAAACTATTGGATGATTTAGTTCACAATTTTTACCAGGAATTCAAAATATAATTTGCATTTGTACCTCGGACATTTCCATTACAATTTCGAATGAATTATGTTCATTTATAATAATTTTTTTTATAAATTCAGTAAATTTAATTGATGCGTAACCCGCAAATTCTGCAATAAAAAAATATTTTTTCTATAATTTGAGAAAAAGTGCCAGTTTTTCCACCTGTTTTTGGTGTAAAAAGTGACCGATTTTTGGTCGATGACGTGACGCATGCGCAGTGCCGACCTTTCCGGGCAACAGTGAAAAAAGTGGACGGACGCAGTGAGAAAAGTAAATGAATGCAGTGACAAAAGTGAGGCACAGTGAAAAAAGTAAATGAAGTGCAAACTACTTCGTGTTACTCCGTGTGTGTTCGTGCTGCCTCGGGTGAGCTCGTGCGCAGGCAACTTCATTGTATTTTCCGACTCTCGTTCCTAACCTAAAAATCAATTTCCAAAAAGTTGTTGATTGTCAATGGTTTAATCGCTTCTATGGATATGGACGAAATTGCTTGGCGAAAGCAAAAAAACACCGTCAGTTTCTCCGAACATACTGTGCTTGGTTTTTTCGTGGATAATCGGAAATTTGGTTAGTGGCATTCTAACCAAACATTCTTACCAGCTTATTATTACGGCCATATTATTGCAATGGTTTTGATAATTGCCATCGTTCGTGTTGCGTCATTCGACTAAAAATCGCCCTCTTTTTACACAAAATACAGGTGAACAAAAACTAGCACTTTTTACACAAATTATAGAAAAAGTATCGTGTCCCACACCTCGAAAAAGCGACGATTTAAAACTAGTGTGATAGCCACCCTCGCTCCGCTCGGGTAGCTAACTTCACACTCGTTTTAAATCTCGCGCTTTTTCAACTTGTAGCACAATATACTATAATACTATATTTCTTCTCTGAGCAGAAATGTATAAACTTCTACAAAAATGTTCCTTATTTTTTAATTGCACAATTAAAAAAATATATTAATGTTATTCTTTTCTCATAATATGAATAATATTCCCGCAAGCGCTCCAGTTTTTTCAATTTTCACGAGTGTTTATTTTCTATCTATTAGAAAATAATATTTTCAAAATGAATTTTAGAAGCTCTATAAGTTATCTTGAAGGATTTTTTGGAGTTATTCTTTGATGAATATCTCGAAACCATCTCCAATCTATTTTTGTTGGGTTACCCGCATTTATGATTGGATGAAGGTGTCATTTTTTTGCCATTTAAAATGAAAAGTCTGAAAACTCCAGCACTTTTGAATACAAAATTTAATGTTTCCCGATTAAGAAATATAACATAGAATCCAAGTAGTCAAAATTAGTTAAAAGCCTTTTTTCAACTGCAATCATAAAAAAAAATAAAATATCATATTCCCTTAAAAATATAATGGTTCAATTTTTTAGAAAGCTGATAAACTAATTTTTGGTTAAAATTGTTTATTTGCTATTGTAAAGGGTGTTCTAAGTGTATAGTCAAGTTCAAAATGTTTTAATATGTAACTTAATTTATAAAATGCACAACAAAAACACCATCGATTATTTAAACAAATTTTAGAAGAGAAACCTAAGAGTGTACGTATATCATTAAGCTATTTCCCTTTCGGCGAGCCTCTAAGGGTAAGCGTGACACTACCCGATTCGGGTAGTGTTTTTTTAGGTGGATTTGTAGTAAATGGGCTCACCATACCCACGACCGCCAACAGCAACGCAGTAGTATCAGACGGTCACCCATCCAAGTACTAATCGCGCCCAACATTGCTTAACTTGAGTGATCTAACGGGAACTGCTGCTTCCAGCGTGGTATGGCCGTTGAAGAGAGTGAATAATAAAAAAATATTTGAGGTCATAATTGTTTATTTAATTGAAGTTATTTGCCTGTTTGTTTTTTTTCTTCCGTTTTCGGCAAAAGTTGTAAGTAATAAGGGGGAACTATGGGTCGCCCGTCGTCTACCCTCACTCCGCGATTGTTCGCAGAGGCGTCTCGACCTTGTCTCGCTAGACACTTGTATTTGCTTGAAGTGTTTAAACTGTTTAAAGTCTACGAATGGAAGATAAAGAATAGTTTCGGAAAGTCTACTTTAATACTTTTTTGATAAAAGTTTTATTTCACATCTGAAATTTTCAAAAATCTTTTCGAATTTTTTCAAGAATCTTAGGAAAATTGTATTTATATAACCTTAAAAACTAATAAATAAACATTAAAAATAAGCAGAGATCACGCATACATTGTTGTTGATAATAATCTGATGGGTTGCGACAATGCGTGAATATGACTTTTAGTGGCTGTTCAGTTTTTTCCCTGGGATTTCAAACAATTTTAAACAAAATTTAGATTTTTGAAGATTTAAGGGAAAATTTCAAAGACTTTTAATTTGAAAAAATTAGTTTTTAGACAAAATTGAGAAAGTTTTCAAAGCACTTCAAATGTTTTCCTAAAATTTCAAGACAGAAGTTAAAAATTTTAATGAAAACTTTTTCAATTTTGTAAGATTACAAATTTCTAGAACAAATTCGTGTATTCAAGACAATAGAAAGCTTTCTTAAGGTTCCAAGGAAAATTTTAAATGTTTCTTCATTTTGAAAAATTAATTTTAAAAGAAAATTTTATAAGATTTAAAAAAAATAAGAAAATGAATCTGGAAGATTTTAAAGCAATTCTTTTTTTAATTTTTCAGAATTTAAAAAGGAATGCTAGAAAAAGTTTGAATAATTTTGAAATATATTTAGAAGTACTTAAAAAATTTCAGAAATAATTAATAAATTGAAAAGATTTCAAAAAATTTAAAGCTAAATGTAATTTTTTTAAGATTTCTAAATAAAACTTGTAATGATTTTTTTATTTTGAAAAATTAATTTTCAGAAAATATTTAAAAAGATTTCAAAATATTTAAAAAGATTTCAAAATATTTAAAAAGATTTTCGAAATTGTCAAAAAAGAATCTGGAAGATTCTAAGGCATTTTTTTTATTTCGCATAGATTTTTGAATAGTTCCAAGAAGATACAAAATTGTAGAAAGAAATTCAAAATAAATTATAATTCTGAAGCTTTTCAAGGATATCGAAAGGTTTCAAGGTAATAAACTAATTTTCTTAAGATTCCTGGGAAATTTAAAAATTACTTTTTATTTGAAAAAATTAGTTTTTAAAGAAAATTTCGAAAAGATTTCAAAAGAGTTGAAAAGATTTCTAAAAATGTTTGAAATAGAAAATTTCCGAAATCATGAAATTACCGACAATTTAAAATTCACAAATTGGAAAATTCAGCAATAATAAAATGCCTGATAGCTTATTATATTATTGAATTAAAAAATTTCCGAATCTAAGCAATTAATAAATTGTTTAAATAATAAATAAATAATAAAAATATGTCAATAAAATAAAATTAATTAATTTATTGTTTTATTATTCAACCGTTTTGTAATTTTGAATCCAAACAATTAATGAATTATTTTATTAATTAAGAGTTTTGTAATTGTTTAGATTCCGTAATTTTCCTGTGTGGGCAATTTTATTACAAATATTTTAAAACTTTGAAAGATTGCCAAAAATTTATAAAATATTTAGAAATTTCTTTTCAACTTCTGAAAGTCCTAAATATCTTTTAACTAAATTCGAATTTTTCCTAAAATTTGGTAATATCCTGTAAAATAATAAAATTGCCTTCAAAATGTTCTATATTCTTTTTTGATACACCTGAAATCGTCGAAAATTTTTTGATTTTATCAACAATTTTATATTATATTTATAGAACCTTAACAACAAACTGACAATTCTTTCATAAAATATATTTTGAGTATTCGAAAACTTTTTACAAATAAATAGCATTACACTTACTTAGAGAAGATAGTTATAAACCATAATAAATTGTTTGAACAATTATATTTGTTAACTTGCATTAATTATTATCTCACTTAGTAAAAAGTGGATGAAAAGTTAAAAATTCAGAAAAACCCGCAATTATCTAGCATTAATATAGAAGAAGATAGTTATGTACAATAATAATTTATTCAAACAATTATGGTTTTTGAAATTGCATTCATTATTATCTCACTCTAATTGAAAAGTTGACAAAAATGGGTAAATTTTTAAAAACTGCAAATGTCTAACATCACTATAGAAGAAGACAGTTAAAGGCAATAATAATTTATTTAAACAATTATTTTTGTTGAATATAATTAATTATTATCACAATCTAAGTGAAAAGTAGGCAAAAAGTGAAAAATTTCAGAAAAAACGCAATTTTCTAACATTATTCAAAGAGAATATTATTGAAAAAAAATATATTTTGTGTAAACAATTAAGTTTTTTCACTTGAATTAATTATTACTTTACGCTAATTGAAATGTGGACCGAAAGTGGAAAATTTCAGAAAAAACTACAACTTTCCAGCATTATTCTAAAAGAATATTATTATAAAAAATAATAAATTGTTTCATCAATTATTTGAAAAGTCGAAAAAAATCGCAACTTTCTAACTCTATTCAATGAGAAAATTGCAAAAAACAATAATAAATTATTTAAAAAATGTATGTAGACATCTAATTATCAGTAGAAAATAGTATCTTATATATTAGAAAGAATTTGTATTTTTTCAAATGAAAAAAAAATGATAATTAGTGCCGGATACTCGAAAAAACATAATTTTCACTTATGGTGTTTTTTTGGGAACTTATAAGACAGACTTATTATTGATTATTTTTTTTTTTAACTCGTTCTCGGGTAAACCCAGTTTTTCATTATCAGCCACGGACTAGGTTAAGTGTCTGGTGAGATAAGTCATTCAGAATCAGACCGACGACTTGACAACCATGTCATTCGCTATCTACTCCTGACAATAGTTCGAGTGCGTTATCTAACTTCCCATTTTTTTATTATTCTACTGTCGCATCCCTTTTTCCTTTTTGCAGGTAAACATAAAATATCTAGCTTCCTTACGTGCATTGTTTCTCGTAATTATCTTTCCTAAACATCATCCACCCTTCTATCATTCCATACCGAGGCTAGTCTATTGTTTGTATTATTTATTGTTTAAAGTATACACCCAACTACCAACTTGATGCAAGAAATGTATCTTCCGAGTAAAAATCATATTTAAAATAATTAGCCAGTCGTCGTAAGACAGTGAGTTTAAAATAATTAGTCCAGTTTTCATAAGGTAAAAGAGTACAGTTATAACGTTAGTCCCACCCGACTTCGGTCAATGAAGTGGAATTATAGAGACAGAACTAGAACTGGAAGAGTCATGGTTGGTTTGTGTGTGGGGTGATATTAAAAAAATAATTAATTATTTGTATTCTATAGCTAACTGTAAAGATACATGTTGAGTTTTAACTCAATTCGCCAACTATTGCCAATTCTGAATAAATTGACAAAAATGTTGTTTTTTTCTTATCGGAAATACATGTTAAGCTTCATGGGACTTGCCGAACCTCTAAATATCATTTTTTTAAACAAAAAAGTGCATTTTTGCGGATTCTCACAATTTTGAGGCGATATGCATGAATATTCGAAAAAAAAACTTGGAACACCCTAATGCAGAAGCTGGAAAAATTGTCATCGATGTAATTTAGTCAATTTTGAAGGTGTTGTAGTGCAGAAGAGGCAAGTGGATTAAGGTGATATGTGAAAATTTTTGAAAATTTTTGATAATGGATGAAGGTGATATGGCCAACTGAATTATATACCCTTGCTATATCTCACAAAACACCTTTAGTATTCTCAAAACTGAGCTGATAAATGTGAGTCATTACACAGCTCTGCATGGTATCTAGAAACTTTAGAGGTGTTTTTCTCGAATTTAGAAAACTGTCACATATCGCCTTCATCAAGTTGCCCCTTCTCGAGACAAACATATAGTATGAAGGATATGCGGAAGCAATACAATTTTTCTAAAAATATATTTTTTTAACAATAATGACATTATTCTACTTACCAATAGAATTATAGAACACCAAAAAGATAAAGATGAAGATTATGAGAAACAATTTCATTTCTGACTTGACAGATTACATGGACTTTTTTCGAATTTCGTAAATGACGACTGGTGAATTTGAATGAAAGCCCTCTGTTATATATAGCTTCATGTATGCATGCATGTGTGTACGTGTATGTAGTGTAAGTTCCACTATGTCATTAAATGACTTCAACAAAAATTAGAGCTATTCCTCATAAAAATATTTTCAGTTATTCACCAATTTTGCTTTTTTTTTCTTGAAAAAAAAGAAGAATTTATTGGAATATGCACAAAATTGTTACTCTTTTAATATTCAATTACTCAATTACTATTGAACAATCGACCTTTCTCTAGTGCAAAATTTTTATTTGAGCACTTTTTTGGTTAACCATCATTTACTTAAATAGATCCAGATCGGTACGCAGATGAAATGAACAAAACTGCAAATGTGAATTGTATTAGTATCTATAAGAAAAAAGTGAGTAGAAAATTACTAATTTTGGAAGTCTAAATGCTTACTAATTCGATAACGGAAGACCAATAATTGATTAGTGAAAATATAATGACTTATTTTCTCTATAAAGAGCCAGTTGCATTTAATACGAATTTCAATAGACGACTGAATTCTATATATAAATCAGTTATTTTTACTGACGAATTAGTAATTTTTACTGACTCAATAGTAAAATAATGACTGCTTCGTATCCAGAAATCAGTCATTGATTGAAATTAGTAAAAATTTAAATTAAAATTTTTCTATTCACGATAAAATACCAGTCCCCTGCCTCCTGGGCGGGGGGGATTTGTTCAAAGTCGCTTTTTCCCCCTCGAAAATAAAAAGTTTTTATTTCGGATATTTTTTGAGATATTTCGATGTCTCAAGTTAAAAAAAACAACCCGTATATTTATTTTAAAAAATTTTATAGTTATGGGAAACGTGGCAAATAGAAAAGTTCAATAAGTGAACATTATTGCGGCACATTTTCAACTTGATTCAAAACAATGAGAAAGCACTATTGTGAAACTTGAAAACAAGCTATGTAAAGTATACTAATTTTTCTATCTCGGCTGAGACTCCATATTCAGATACTGCAAAATAAATTAAAAATTTTATTTTTCAAGATTGCTTCAATATTTGTTCCTTATTTATCATTAGTTTTCATTCGCAGCTATCCTGAAAAAGGTATCATTGCAATAAATGCATATTATTACAATTTTTTCATCTTTATTTTTCATCAAATCTTAAAAAAATAAATTATTTAAAAATTTTTAAAATTTCATCATTTTGATCTTGTTCTTATAATTAAAAAATGTGCGCCTCCTATCAAAAGAACGTCGAAAGCAAATTTTTAGATCCATGTAATTCAGACGAAGAATGTTGCTATAAACATTTTATTGCATGTTGTGTCGTTTTTCCACAAATATAATTTTGAAATGTTTTTTTTTCGCGATTTAAAAAAAAAAAAGACGCGTTATATCGTAAAGTGGTTTTAAACAAATTTTAAAATATAATTTAAGTAATAGAGTTTGTTAATTAAAATTTTATCTGATCTTGTGTCGTTGCACAAAATTTTTTTTTATCTTAAATGTCCTTTCATATTAAAAACAAAGAACAAATTTTCAGACCTTTTTTGGGATGATAGTTTTGTCTATTCATTTGTTTTCATATGTATCTTGTGTCGATTTCCCAACAATTTTAATAAAGCGACACATGGTGTAAAATTGTTAACTCTATTGAAATAATAAGAAGGCCATATTGAGAAACTGAAAGCGTGACGTAGCTCTTCTCAAATTTAAAAACATTGCCTTCTGATTGTTT
This sequence comes from Andricus kollari, assembly GCA_932074435.1. Lineage (NCBI taxonomy): Eukaryota > Metazoa > Arthropoda > Insecta > Hymenoptera > Cynipidae > Andricus > Andricus kollari. Next base: position 2,038 of record CAKNWW010315635.1, on the reverse strand, counting down.
GAATAAAGTTCAGAAAAATAAGAATTTTTGAAATCTTAAAATAACAAGGAATCAATGACTTCCAAATTAATTATACAGATTCAGGATCTTCATGCACTACTTTTCAACAGAGTTCTGTTTTCGATTAACATTTTTTTTCGTTCTACATTTTTTTAATTTTCTGTAGACAATTTCAATTATATTTGGCAAACTTTGTAAAAATGATTTGCTTGAATAAGGAAGAATTTGAGTGTCTACAGACTTTTGTTTTATAGATGTTTTTCTTACGCAAAAGATACTGTATTGCCTCGCTGAATCCAAATTACTAAAACTTAACTAATTACTAGTGAAATTTTACAGATTTCATTAGCGAAAAGTGGGCCACTAAATATTAATAAAAAATTACTAATTCGATTAGTCGATATATTTCCTAATTTAATAGTGAAAAACAACTAATTGCATGGGAAAAGTACATAAACTTATTTAGGACTGTATATAATAACTAAAAAAAGTTATAAAAATGAGAAAAGTAAGAAATTGAACATTTTTAATAAAATAACGCGAGGTTTAACATTTTTAACTCTATTGAAATAAGAAGAACGTCGGATTCTAAAATTGTAAACGCGACTTAATGGCGGATCCAGCGGGGGGGATTTGAGACCCCCCCCCTCCCCCACAAGTTTAAGACACCAAATTTTAAATTTGTATATCAGGTACATAAAGTACTTAATTTTCTACTATGAAAGATGAATTCTTATGAAAATAAATAAATTTTGAACCAAATAATGGAATCTCCAAGCTCAAAAGACGAGCTTTCTACAAAACAGTTTAATTTCCAACAAAATAATTAAATTTTTATTCATAAAGATCAATTTTAATGAAGAACATTAATTTCCTACCAAAAAATACGAATTCTCAACAAGATACATAAGTTTTTAACCAAATAGATACATTTTCAACCAATAACTTTATTGTTTTTTACCAAAAAGACGATTTTATAACAAAATACATACATATCTATTCGAATAGTTGGATTTTCAATCGAGGAGATTAATTTTTTAACAAAAGATACGCATTATCAACAATTTACGTGAATTTTTAACCACAAATTTGAATTTTTAAACTAAAAAGATCAATTTTTAACCAAAAATTGAAAAGTTAAATTTTTACTGAAAAAAATTAAGTTTTAATATAAAAAAAGGAATCTTTTACAAAATAGTTGAATTTCTACAAACTATTGAATTTTCTATACAGAACAGTTCAATTTTCAAATAAAAAATATACAGTTGAACAAAAAAGTTCATTTTTAATTAAATAGTTGTATTTTAAATTAAAAAACTCATTTTTGACTCAAAAAAGAAGTTTTTTAACCAAATACATCAACTTTTAAACAAAGAGGTAAACTGTCAACCAAGAAGATTAGTTTTCTACCAAAAAGCCAAATTTTCAACAAACTGCATCAGTTTCTAACCAAATAGTTGAATTTCTAAACTGAAAATTTAATTTTCAACCGAAAATGGAATAGTTAAATTTTCACTTAAAAAATTAATTTTAGGTAAAAAATTAACCTTTCTTCCACATATTTAAATTTTCTACCTAATTTTCAAATTTTCAAGACAAAAAGACCAATTTTCTATACAAAAAAGTTGAGTTTTAACCCGAAAATATGAAATTTCAACAAAAACATTCATTTTCAAGGAATTAATTAAATTCACAGTTTAAATCATTCATTTTTACACATAAAAATTGGAGCTTTAAAAAAGTAGTTCAGTTTTTAACTAAAGAGATGAATTTTCTACTAAACTTATGAATCTAGAATCAACCAAATTAATTTTCAAGGACGTTTTCGACTTTCAACAAAGGAGTTGAATTGTAAACCTAAAAAGATAATTTTTCAGCGAAATATAATATAAATATAGTACATTTGCATCTTTAACCAAAAAAAGGAATTTTCTACAAAAAATGATGATTTTTCAACGAAATAATTGAATTTCTAGTCTAAAAAGATAACTTTTTAACTAAAAATGGAAACAGTTAAATTTTTATTGAGAAAAGCAAT
>CAKNWW010315620.1:0-14986 GCA_932074435.1 Andricus kollari | reverse complement strand
AATCTGAAAAGATGCATTTTCAATAAAAAATGTAATAGTTGATATTTTAACAAAAAAGATTTTAATTTAATATAAAAAACAGTTTTATTTAACCAAGAAAGACAAATTGTCAACAAAATAGTTAAATTTGTATCTAAAACAGATTAATTGTTAATTAAAAAATTGCGTTTTTAACTGAAAATTGATTTTCTTCAAAAAAAAATGAATTTTCAAAAAAATACGTCACTTTACAATCAAGTAGTTAAATTGTCTACGAAATTGTTTAATTTTCGAGCTGAAAATACAAATTTTTCTCAAAACAGTTTAATTTCCACATCAAAATGTAAATTTTCAACCAATAAGTTAATTTTCAATTGAAACAAATCAATTTTTAAGCAGACAGTTACATTTAAAAAAAAGATGGCATTTCTACAGAAAAAGATACACTATCAAACCAAAAAGATGAATGTTCAACAAAATAGTTGAATTTTCTATCAAAAAATAATTTTTTAGTCAAGAAAAAAAATGTAAATCAAACTATTTTATTATGAAGCCAAAAAGACGACGTTTTAACAACACATTTGAATTTTTAACCAAGAAATATGACTTTTTAACGAAATTATTGAGATTTCAATAAAATAATTAAATTTTGAACCAAATAATAAAATTCTCAAATAAGAAAGATAAATTCTTAACGAAAAATTTAATAGTACCTACTTTTCTTTTTCTCTTTCTTTTTCTCTAAAGTGAGTCTGAGGCCTGTCCTATGTTGTTTTTCTTGATTAATTCGTTTACGGAACTAAGCAGTTACTGTGCTCGGTTACTTAGCACTAACAGTGTTTCTGTCCATCTTAATTATTAATTCAATAATGACAAATTATAATCGTCAAAAATATTAAATATTTGAACGTAAATATAGAAATGTTGTAATTTTTCCACCCTTAAATTTCATGATACTCTGACTCGAATAATGCTGACAAAAGGACGTAACTGAATTTTTTAAAACGATTTTTAAAAAGGATTCAAAAATGTCAATATTGGATATATTTTTTAAGCATTAAAGAATCCTCATGTTTCGCTAATTCGCTTAACGTTTCCAATTTCAATTGTAAGTAAATATTTAATCATTTTTTACAATATGTTGTTACACTGTTATAATAAAAACAATATAATATTATTGTTCTTCATTAGATATTAATTGTTTGGATATATTTACATATTTTTATTCACTTTTACCCGATTCTTTAACATAATAGATAATTATTGACGAAAAAAGTGTCAGGGAATGCGAATTTTTCATGAAACGTAGTGTACACAGCAATATTTATCACAGTACTGTTTATTGTTTAACTGTGTAATTAATGATGTACAATGATAATGTAATAATGTACTCAGAGAAACACACATCTGTGATTTGTATGTGAATCTCAAATCGCTACTAAATAAATTATTTAAATTTAAATTAATAAAATTTAAATTTAAATTAATTATTAATTAAAATTTTAAATAAAAATGGAACAGGGAGGGTATGCTGTAAGTATGCTGTGGGCGCCTTCTTGGATATAGAGGGTGCCTTCAGCAATACCCCTCCACAAGTAATCTGTCGAGAGGCTTCAAGGCTTCGAGCTTAGACGGGGCGGAGGCCTAATCATGCCATCCCTCCATTGGTGCATTGTAGTGGACGGCCTCCTTCATAGGCTAAATATGGAAGGGTATTATACCCAGGGATACGCGGATGACTTTGTAATCCTATTCAGGAGGGCTCATCTGGAAACGTTGATGGGTCTTACAAGGTCGGCGCTGCGCATCGTAAGGCTCTAGTGCGTGAGCTCAGGGCTCTCGGTGAATCCGGAAAAGACCAGCCTGGCCATTTTCACGAGAAAGTAGAAAGGGTCGAAAGTTGACGAGCTTGAATTTCGTGGTGGGAGGCTGACGATATGAAACTCGGATAAATATATGGGGGTAATCCTAGGGAGTAAACTAAACTGGGCGAAGCACTTTAAGACCCAATGCAGGAAGTTTGTCATGGCATTTTGGATTTTCAGAAAAGCCTTCGGTTTTACGTGGGGCCTAGGGCCTAAAATGATTGCATGGATCTACTCCGCTGTCCTTATACCACATGCCACCGTTTTCCAGGCGGAGGTTCTGTCCGTCATTAGCTGTGCTGAAACATTATTAGAAGAAAACGATGCTTATAGGCAGATTACAATCTTCTCGGACAGCAAAGCGACATTAACTGCAGGTGGAAAACCAGACATAATGTCAGAGTGGAGAAGACCGTGATATTTTTCATTTGTTTTATACATTTTTCTGTATAAAACTAATGAAAAATATCAGTGTTTTGTCAACTATATATAAGATATATCAAACTTTTTCACCTGCGATAGCAATAAACTAACTTGCTGAAAATAATAACATAGCTCTCATATGGGTTCCTGGTCACACAGGGATTAAGGGCAACAAAAAGGCAGACCTGTTGGCAAAGGGCGGCGTAGCAAGTCAATACATAAGACCGGAACCGGTACTGGGACTAGCGGCTTGCTGCACAGGGATGGTCGTCAAAAGCTGGATCCAGATAAAAGCACCGGGAATACCGGAAATAAACCCAGGGTTGCCGACAGGCGAAAGCCATCCTGGGATATATGCACGAAATCCTGGATTTACCCAAGAAATACATAAGGACAGTGGTTCAAATGCTCATAGGGCACAACCAGGTGAACTATCATATGCACGAAATGGGGAACAACCCCACAACTAAGTGCAGGCAATGCAGCAGGGATGATGAAACATCCCTGGATCCCTTCTTATGCCAGTGCCCGACATTAGCCAGGCTCAGGCAGCAAACCCTTGAGCCCACTTTATGGGACCTGATGAAATTTTAACGCGATCAGTGGTCGACATACTGAACTTCACCAAGAGGTCTGAATTCAACTACTGAGAGCGAATAGTTCACGGTGTGGCATAATTGACTTTATAGCTTGAGCGCCAGGGGAGCTCCATCGGGGCTTCCTATCCGCATATAGACTAAGCTAAAAGTTGTCGGCGTTAAAATGCAAGTCCCCCACATATTTCCCACTGTGGTAATTTCTATGGAAATATTTAATGGCGTATTTAATAATTATAATATTATGTGTTATTCTACAGGAAAATAGTAGCAAATAGGTAATCCTAGTTAAGGAGATACTTGCATGTTTGTGAATAAAGATATAAAGTACCGATTTCGGGATATTGATGGGAAATCATACTTCAATCTATACTTTGTCTGTTTACATTATACTTATGTCCCGGAGGTAAATAAAAGTGGGTAATTTTTATGTTCGAAGAAAAAATATAACACGTGCGCTTATGGCACTTGCCAACTTTAGATGCGTTTTTCTCGAAAAGCGCGTTCGCGAAATTCCAACTTCAAAAGTATCCCAGTGGCTCGTGTTTTATGCTAAGGCATTCGTTCTGGACTTGATATGTCGGGAATTTATCCCACAACTTTCTCTCATATGCAACTCAATACTTATAAAGTGGGCTCTTTTCATGGCAAAAACTATGGCACCTTTTCTCATGGAATGACACATGTAGTTTAAAATTTAAATCACAACATGCATGACATATTGGTACTTATAAAATCTTTGTTGTTATATAAAGTTAAAGTGTACATATAAATTTAATTAAACATCTCTTATTATTAACAATTTATAATGTGTGATGTTTTATTTACATCAATGTAAAAATAATCTAAAATTCTGTAGGATCATGTAATTACTTCTTTCAATTTTTTTTTTAAATTTATCACTTTTAATATATATCCGAAACTCTATACACACTTAAAATAAAATTTTAAAAGTTACAATTAAACTCTGGCCCATTAAATTCAACACAAAAAGTAAAAATGAAATTTTTAGAGTTGATATTAAATCTAATCGATAATTATAAGATACCTGTGAGAAAACAGCAGGAGGCAATTAGGAAAATTAAGTTACAATCAAAGCGAGAAAATATGAAGCAATATAAATTTTGTGAGAATACCATTTTTTATATATCAATGTTTTTTTAAATATAAATGAGAATTTAATTTTTAAATGTGAAATACAGTTTAATACTCGCAAAAAGAAGCTTGCAAGAAACTTGCAGTAAAAAGGTGGAAGGGCCCGATGCAAGATACCCCGCCAGGATCGCGTAGGTTTGTATTGACTGGGTATTGTTATTTAATTTGTTACGATATTTATCGCCTTCATTGTGATTAGATATGTACTTCGATGTTTAAAAATGAAACGTGAAATTAATCATAACTTCTTCTGCAAATGTACTTTACTTGGCTTTGGTAAAATTTCTATTTTATAATTGCATATTTTATTACTACACGAATTTCATAATTTGACACATTTAATTACACGTGTTTATATATATATATGCGAAATGATGAAATCAGTCACGAGAAATGGTCGAAGACTTCATGTGAAATTCATTATGCGGAAAAGAGTTTAAAAATTGTGCGTGAAACATTTTTACAAACAGAAGAATGCATAACATGTTTAGGCTTTCGGGCATGCAAGAATATAGAATCGAGTTCCTGAGGAGTGAAGGTCATGCGGGTGATCCGGTCGAAGTTAGCAACGCGTGGGGTTGAAGTCTCGTTTTGTTTCCGGGTTTATGTACTGGCGAATGTAAACTTGGGATCATTGGACGCAAGCATTTTCGAGATTCCAAAACAGGAAAATTAAATTCTCTCAGAGATCGAGAGTATATCTGGAGCCAGTCATCTCATCTGTCAGTAACACACCAGCTAGGATTATTAGAACTTGATCAAAATGAAGGGAAGATTATTGTTTCTCTTCTTGATCATCGCTTGGGTGGCTGACCCCACATTTGCTGACTCCTGCAAATGTAAAGATGAGAAGCCAGCTCCTCATCTATGTCAAATAGAAAACAAGGTAATGTTATCATTGTAGATATATCTAGACAGATAAAGTTAATTTGTTCAAGAATTTGAATTATTCCATTTCTCTCAATTATTATTTTGAAACCCTAGAATCATAGGGAAGATTCGATTTTGACAACTTTACAGTAGGTGATTTTCAAAACTGAGTAGTCTTTACATGAGGACGTTTACTGATAATAAGAAGCAACTCTTTTTTATCTGTTTGCCGTCAGAATGATTATCACACTAATCTCTGGGAATGTAAAAACTTCAGTGAAATAAATTATAAAAGTTTAAGGTAGAACATTGTAATTGTTTCTGCTGGGTTTCTCTGCAATTGTTATGTGTGCGTAATATCTTAAAATGCCTATAACGTTGCCATAAATTAAGATATTATCCGGATAAATTCATACAAAGATCTATCCCTACGCAGAAGACCCACAAGCTGTGTGAAAAAAGTTCTGAAATATTCACAAAACCTCAGTATGTTGTGTCCTTTCGTTTTCTAAACCTAAAAAAAGTCCTAAGAAAAGCTTATCAGCAGCATTAATGGAATTTTCGATACTCTACGATAGGGCTTACGTGAATAAGGTGCTAATTTCAATTTAAATTATCTCAACTTTGAAATGGTCAACCACTTTCTAATTGCACATACCATTAGATAGCACTTTAATGAATTTATATTCACAATTTCAAAAAATTCGTAAGAAAATTACTTTATCCTAATAATACATTAACCTCTCATCATTACGTGAAGAGATTGCACAAACAAACTTTTGGTGTCAGTAACTCATTTTTGTCAAAAAAAGAGGTAGAACACTATGGTTTTGAGGTCACGATTTACTATACATATTAATTTTTAGATTAACTATGGAAAGGTAAAAATCTTGTATAACAATTTGAAAATACCTTTAATATTTTTAATAAAGAAGTGCAAATTGAACTTGATTCATGATATTCATTGCACAAATTTTACTTTTTTTCCAGAAACCATCCCACGGAAGACATGTAGGCGGTTACAGGCGTCCAGCTTTCCAGCTGACTAAACTTCATGGCTCGGGGCCAGAAATTTCTGGACCGAGGTGGACTCCTAATTTACCCTTTGTATTTTTGGCCAATTCTCCACCACGACCCTACGTGAGCCTTCCACCATCTTCTACAGAGTTTGTATATTTGCCACCACCAGCTCCATCTCCTGCTTTCTGTTACGCTCCTGCTCCGGCGCTTTCACCACCAATTGAGCCACCCCCAGTTGCGGTTTCAGGGCCTCCAGTCTATTTTTACAGACCACCACCTCCACCACCTGCACCCCCGTGTATCATTAGCCCACCTCCACCTCCACCTCCACCTCCACCTCCACCTCCACCTCCACCTCCACCTCCACCTCCACCTCCACCTCCACCTCCACCTCCACCTCCACCTCCACCTCCACCTCCACCTCCACCTCAACCTCCACATTCAGTATACATACGACATCCACCCCCACCCCAGGTTGTAGTTGTACCACCAACCCCACCGCCACAGTACATTGAATACTGCATACCTCCACCAGCCCCTCAACCCCCAGCTGTCATTGTCTCGCAGGCACCTCCAGCACCACCACCAGTAAGCCCACCACCACACTACTATGAAGTCTGCATGGGACCGCCAGGCCCTCCACCCTCAACTGTGTTTGTCCCTCACCCGCCTCCACCCCCACCTCCCTCAACGCCACCGGCACAGTACATTGCAGTCTGTATGCCCCCGGCTGCCCCACCCCCACCTACTCCTCTTCCACCGCCCCCACCACCTCCTCCTCCACCACCACCTCCTCCTCCACCACCACCTCCTCCTCCACCACCACCTCCTCCTCCACCACCTCCTCCTCCACCACCTCCGCCTCCACCTACCCCACCGCCACATTACATTGCAGTCTGCATGCCCCCGGCAGCGCCACCTCCTCCACCACCGCCCTCACCACCTCCTCCTCCAGCAACCCTACCGCCACAGTACATTGCAGTCTGCGCACCCCCGCCAGCCCCTCCACCCTCATCTCCAATATACATGAGACCCCCACCTCAATACATTAAAAGTCCACCAATCTGGATTTCTCGATACCCTGAAGCTTCACTAGCACCAACACCGATCTGGATTCCCTCACCTGCCCCAAGGTAACTGGAATTATATTTATTTTTATAAATAAATTTGATATAGTATAACCTTCCGGTGCGCGCGCCTTTAAAACACACACGGGTAGATAATAGAAAAGCAGCACTGAGTGCTGCCATGCGCCCACCGGAAGGATAAAGGATAAAGTCGTTTGAGTAGTTAGTTCTTTCAGGGTAATTGTGAAGGTAGTTATATGAAGTGAAAGCTTCACGGCCTGACAAAAGAAACGTCAAAAAGCGAATTTCATACCGGTGACAAAAGGAAATTAAATCTGTGTAAGCGTAAACTACTTTAGAGAGTTAAAAAAACAAAGATTGCAACAAATTAACTACCACGCCATTGGATTCTACGTAAAAAATTACTAAAGGAACATGAGTTAAATTTTGACTTTCTTCCCCGTATTATTCCGTTACAACTAATTGGGGATAGAAAGTGATCGTGTAACACACGCTTCTTTAGAGATTTTTACGGACTCCATTGGTACAGCGTATTATTATAAAAAAGTGAAAAATTGGCCATTTCAGCAATATGAATTTTTATCTCAAGAAAAAATGTTTGAATAAACTCACTATTGACGAGAATGACTCCAACTGCATTTTTTACCGCATTAATAATTCTATAAATATTCAAATAAACCATTATAAACCATTTTTATTCAAAAATTCTCAACTGTGTTATTTTCTCATAGAAAAAGTTTTATTCCAACTCTAGTTGCTATTAATTATCAGTACCAATAAAGTTTAAGTAATTAAAAATTGTCACAGATTAATAATTATAATTGCTACAAACATTTTTATTTTAAAAATCTTCAATTGTTGGGCTTTTCCCAAAGCTGGAATGATTTTTCTGACCAGAATTGATTGCAATGGCCTTCAAAGGCATTTCCTAACCGGGAATACTATGAAATATAAATATGATTTGTATTGTCAATAAAATTTTTTATAAACAAATGTACCAATCGGCGGTTTCATCGTAGGAGAAGAATTATTTTTTCTTTACTTATTGTTGGAATTAACTTCATTGTGTTAATCAATCAACGAAATTGGTCAAATATTTTAAATATAATAATATACATAATTTAAAAAAAAAGGTTAAACAAACACCGCAGGGTCCCACTGGGAGCAAGTGCCATCTAAAAATGACATCGGCTCACAGTATATATATGTACATATATATAATAAATATAAATAGTGGGACGATGGTAATGGGGACAAAGGCGTAGGCTTTGGAACCACTCCGTCGGCTTGCGGGTTCGATTACCGCCTCTTACTCTAGAAGAGCCTCGGCGGCTCATGCAGTGAACACTAGCCTGGCGAGGGAGTTTATCTCCGGAGAGTCGTGGGATCGGTACCACTAGAGAAAAAGGTTCTCTAAGTACTTGAAGCCGTTGCTCTTGGTGGTTCGGAACCCACCTTGAACTGTAGGTTCCCCTACAACCACCAAGTAAGTGTATGGGGGGAGGGGTGTAAAGGAATAGGGGAGAGGTACAATGTAAAAAAAATATTTATATTTATATTTACATTTGCATTTGCATTTGCATTTGCATTTGCATTTGCATTTGCATTTGCACTTGCACTTGCACTTGCACTTCCATTTGCATTTCCATTTGCACTTGCACTTGCACTTGCATTTGCACTTGCATTTACATTTTCATTTACATTTACATTTTTATTTTTATTTCTATTTTTATTTTAATTTTCACTTTCAATAATGCTGGTATTAGTTAAATTGTTATAATTAACGAACAACATAGATCAGCAATTAATTATGATTGTTATTCAAGATTTTATTCAGAATAACTCATATGCAATTTAGTTCGAATCATTTTCACATTGCAGGTCAAGTAAGACATTACGCATAATATCTACACTTATTTTAAATAATCCGATAAATAAATGATTAACTATCAATTAAAAAAAAGGTTTTAACCATTTTTTATAACAACGAAACATATTAATTGTTGATTAATAATGTTTGTTATGAAACACAATTAAGCTAATACCATCAATATTTGAAGGAAAAAGTTTTTCTGTATAAGATAATGTTCTATTGAGACATTTATTCATAGAACTTGTTACTGAAAATTATGCAAATTGTTATGTATTGTCTAACTTCCTGTTTTAAGTATCACTAGTAACTTACTTTTTAATAATTACACTGAAAAAACGGCTATTTTGCATTTAAAAATGATATACACAAGAGATCCGACATAACAGCAGTTTCGGGGGTCGTCCCGCACTGGCCTTGCTTGAAAATCGGTACCCTCAAAATGTAAACAGTCAGGGCCATCTGAACCGTTTCCGTAATATTGCGCAATATACTCGACTTCCGAGGCGATAGTCGCAACCGTCTCTCTTCCTGTCCGTTGAGAAACTGCGTGAGCCAGCAGTTCTAGGAATTGGTATATCGGATGCTCACCTATAAGAACTCTTGTGTGTATATATTGACGCCTCCATTCAATATGAGTCTATCTGTTGATAGCGCCGTATATGAGACTATGCGCTGTGTATAAGCATAGGGAATAGTCTCCTACAGGGCGCTGTCAGCACATAGACTCATATTGAATGGAGGCATCGATATATATATATATATATATATATGTTTTTTTACATTATTTATAACAATCATATAAATTAATTATTGATCAATTGTAGCCATTCATTAGCACGATTAAGGAGGGATTCGACCGAAACGAAACAAAATACTTTCGTGATTTTTGTTCTGTTGCTATACTGCTAAAACGCAACTATATATATTCACTTAATTTAGGTTACGTTGTTTAAAATGATGAATTAAGAAAACATTTTTTTTATACGATAAAAAGTCCAATCGGGATATTTGTTTATAGAAATTGTTATTAACAATACAAATTATTCATATTTGACAGTGCTCCAAGTTTACAAATGCCTTTGAAAACAATTTCAATAAGTTCTGTCAGAAAAAGTAATTCAGCAATAATTGTTAACTTATGCCAATGCTTTCTTACTGAAAATAAGTATATATGCCTTTAGTAATAAATCTCAGCTATTGGAGTCAAAAAATTCTTCACTGCTTTTCTGATATACGCACTTTGAACTGCACATCTGGCCTTGATACGTAACATTGAAACATAGTATATTCAAACATTATAATCTTGGTTTTTTCATAAATCTAACTCGTAACAGGAGATTACAAATTTTTCAGATAAGTAGAAGTAAGACAAATGATCATTTTTTACTTTTTGCAAACATATTGATAATATTTTTATAAGTTTTGGCAATAGCTTTTCACTGTTTCGTATACATCCGCATTTGATCTGTTTTATTTTCAGCAGCGTCGATTGTGATTATGCTTCAGGTTCTGGAAAGTCTTCCTCGTGGAAACTTAGACCCATCTACGTTGAGGAATCGAGCGAAGAAGAATGTTCATAGTGATTAAAAGTCACTTCCAAAAATAATGACGACGATCTAAACCAAAAATCTGACGACTGAAATAATTTCTCATATACAAAAAAATGTGTGTACAATGTAAAGTCTTGACGTCTCGTGTTTTTATCACACACTTCAGATTCCAAAGATTTGTTATGGAAATCTATAGAAGGGGCCGTTCAAGTATTACGTAACGCAATTTCCCGCGAATTTTGATCCCCCCCCCCCTGTGTAATGCGGTTGCATAACAATACTTGGACGGCTCCTAATTGACAATATCATACTTTTACACTAATTTGTAATATATTTCACGAGTGAATGTGATATTTAAAGATTAATATGCGTAGTTACTCAAGCCTAAAAATAAATATTTATTATTCTATTTAAAAAAAAAGTGTTTTTATTTTTAACAAATGTGCGTGAGATAGATTTTTCAGACATTTTTTTTGTAATTTAAAGAAAAAATATAGTCCAATTAAAAATCGAGCTTTATTTATATATTTTCCCATAATGACCTGTAAATATAAATTATAAAATGATGTATCGAGCATAATTCAAATCTAATCATTTTTCGAAAAGAATCATTTTTTCAAAGAAATTTAACAAAATTCATTATAAAAAATTGTATTTAGTTACGAAAAATTAGAGCACTATAAAATCACCACAGACGAAAGATCCGAACTTCATTGACTAAATTACATCTGTTTTTTACTTGGTCGAATTTTCCGGGTCCACAAAAACTTTTTAAATTGTCAAAACAAACAAGGAATTGATAAAATCGATAAAAGAATTATACGAGTTCAATCGCTCTTTGAACGATTTGATATCAGTAGATTGAAAAGAAGATTTTTGAGCGGAAGAGATTAAAATCGAAGATGTTGCCTGTTGAGATCACGATTTTCGTGTCAAATCGTTTTAAGGTGTACCAGACCATTGAATATATGAGGCAGCTGAATCTATCGAAGAGCAAGTTTCACGGAGGTCGCAATGAACAATTGTTGGCTTCTAACCTTTTGCATCAGTTCCTTCCTGGTCATCTCGTCATGTTCGGATTGCCAAGGATATCCTGAACACGCACACGATCATCCTGGATTCCATGGACGACAAAAAGTACATCGACTTGGCAAGCGTCATTTGGACCCCCATACAGCTTTCCCAGCTTTCTTGAAACTTCAAAATGATGGAAGAGTTGTCCTGGAACCTGGTGGATATCAAGACCCTCCAGCAACTTTTGTTCGAAGAGCTGCTGATGAGAGGCTTGCACCATGGCTTCGACAATCCCGGGATTTAGCAACCTCCGTGAATAAACAAGCATTTCCATCCAGTGAGGTATGAATTGAAAATTAATGTGAACGATTTTTCATGGAAATTCATTGTCATATAATAGAAAAATAAATATACATTTTTTCAAGTTATTGTCCTAAATGAACAGAAATTCAAAATTCTGAAAATATGTACACTTGAAATCATTTCACTTATTACATATTTCCCCTTTTCGCTTAAATTTAAATAACTTGTAAATGATATTTTATTTTCTATGCATAAAAATACAGTGCATTTTCATTTCTCTATATTTTACTGTTAAATGAAAAATTTCAAACAACATTGAATTTTTAATATTGAAATTAAAAAAAACTTCCAACTATTAGGGGTGTTGAAAAAAAATCCGAATCTCAATTTCATTGTCGAATTTTTTGTTTCCTTTGGGTTTTTAAATCATGAACTACGTGGAAGAAAAAATAAATCGGATAATATTGAAAGGTCGTTCATCGAAAAAATTGTTATAAAGAAGACTTAATCATCCATTCCACTTACTAGGATGTCTTTAATACACATTCAAATTATTTTTAGATTCTTAAAACACAATCAATATAATAAGCATGTAAAATTACAGTTTTAAAACAGACAAATTCGCGATGAATGACCTTTAAATGTTGTCTGATGTATTTCTCCTTTCGCTTGGTTTAGTTTTAATTCAAAAGGAGGAAATGAATCGAAAATGCAAGTTGAGGATAGGACTTTCTGCTTTTTGAATAGACCTACTAACTATACTAAATTTCATTCCAACAACTCACACTCACAATGATTCCATAACATTATATGATTAAACATTCAATATTAATTTAAATTCTGATCAAAAGTTTTGCTGATTATGAAATTTGGAATACAACCAATACACTTATTCATATATTCTTGGAAAAAATTAAGAAACGCTTAAATATAATTTTTATTGGAAATATTTTGAATATACATAACATTAAATGATTTTTCAAAACTCTGAATTTAATAGATACACTGTAAAAACTAGAGATCTCTTTTTTGACGGTACCATTTTTTTCGTGTCCTATTTTTGAATAGGATAACTTCATGCTGTTATTTTCAATGCAAAACAAGCGATTCAGGGATCCCATCAGTGGTCTTATTTTAGTACCACTCGAGACTGTTTTTTCTGAGTCTTATTGTAATACCTGAAACTAGCCCTGAAATAATACTTTATTTTTACAGTGTAAATCAACGAAATCGCCATGGATTTCTTTCTATAATAACATTTATGAATATTAAAAAATTTTTAAAAGGAATAATATTTATTCCGTTAGTTTTATAAAATTTAAAATAAATCATTCGTTTTCTTAAATTGTTAAAAAATATACATAATATTTGATAACAGATTGTTCAAACTCCCCAGGTAGTGACTAAACGACAAGCGAATGAACCTACGCAATCCCAAATAGAACAGACTGTAAATAAGGCTTTGCAAGATATCACAGAATTATACGGTTCACTTGTAACCACTCGTGACAATTTATGTCGGGAAGTTTCTATGAGACCACAAACTATACCTTCCTCGACAACAGAAGACATTGGGTCTTCGTTACAAAACTTAATGGATTCATCAGTCAGCCTCATACGCCAACTGAAGCAATATTTAGGTATCACAGCACCTGAGCCATGCATATGTCTTCAGCAATTATTAACTCCAGGGTCTCCAGGTGAATGAAGCTTACAAATTATACATAGTATCATTACCCACTGTACATTTGATGTTTTCTCGAATATGTTCTCGCCCGTTATTTTAATGTGAAAGCAGAAATATGTACATATTTCATCCACAAAGTCGAAAAAATTATACCTGGTTGCGAAATTAGACTACATTAGCACGCTCACAAAACTATAAAATCTAAATTGTGAGTAGAAATAGATATTAATTTTTTCTTTTCTTTCTATCTGCAGGTCCAGTATCTTCTGAATATGCTCCTGGTTCTCCAGGCGGTCCAGGTGGACCAGGGGGACCAGGAGGACCAAATGTTCCAGTATCTTCTGATTGTGCTCCTGGATATCCAGGGGGTATCGGTGGACCGGGCGGTCCTGGTGGCCCTGGCGGACCAGGTGGACCAGGGGGACCAGGAGGACCAAATGTTCCAGTATCTTCTGATTGTGCTCCTGGATCTCCAGGGGGTATCGGTGGACCGGGCGGTCCTGGTGGCCCTGGCGGACCAGGGGGACCAGGAGGACCAAATTTTCCTGTATCTTCTGATTGTGCCCCTGGATATCCAGGGGGTATCGGTGGACCGGGCGGTCCTGGTGGCCCTGGCGGACCAGGTGGACCAGGGGGACCAGGAGGACCAAATGTTCCAGTATCTTCTGATTGTGCTCCTGGATATCCAGGGGGTATCGGTGGACCGGGCGGTCCTGGTGGCCCTGGCGGACCAGGTGGACCAGGAGGACCAAATGTTCCAGTATCTTCTGATTGTCCTCCTGGATCTCCAGGGGGTATCGGTGGACCGGGCGGTCCTGGTGGCCCTGGCGGACCAGGGGGACCAGGAGGACAAAATGTTCCAGTATCTTCTGATTGTGCTCCTGGATCCTCAGGCGGTATTGGTGGACCAGGGGGACCAGAAGGACCAAATGTTCCAGTATCTTCCGATTCTGCTTCTGGATCTCAAGGCGGCATTAATGGGCCTGGTGCACCAGGCTGGCCAGGTGGACCTGGTGGACCTGATGGACCAGCGGGACAACTAGGACTAAATGTTCTGGAATCTTCTGATGGTGCTCCTGGATCCCCAGGCGGTATCGGTGGTCCGAGTGGTCCTGGCGGTCCTGGTGGACTAAGTGTACCTTTCGGGCCGAGTGTACTATACGGACCTGGTGGAATAAAATGGTCAGAGTTTTCTACACATGCTCCTGGAACTCCAGGCGGGCCTGGTGGACCTGGCGGAACAAAGGTACCACACGGACCTGATAGAATAAATTGGTCAGAATTTTCCAAACCTGCTCCTGGTACTCCAGGTGGTCCTGGTGGACCTGGCGGACTAAGTGTACCTTTCGGACAGAGAGTACCATATGGACCCGATGGAATAAATTGGTCAGGATCTTCTGAACCTGCTCCTGGAACTCCAGGCGGTCCTGGTGGACCTGGCGGACCAAATGTATCATATGGAACCAACGGAATAACTTGGTCAGGATTTTTCGAACCTGCTCCTGGAACTCCAGGTGGTCCTGGTGGACCTGGCGGACCAAGTGTACCTTTCGGGAAGAGTGT
>CAKNWW010315615.1:0-18200 GCA_932074435.1 Andricus kollari | reverse complement strand
GGATGGCCAGGGGTTTATACCCTACCCCCAAATTCTTGCAACATGTACATAATACATATATATCTTTCCTGTATTCCGTTGCAAACACCCCGCTCCTAAATTTTTTCATACTGCATATCCTCCCCCGAAGAATTTTTCTGGCTATGGCCTCGATTACATATATGTCGCTTACGCTGTGAATGTGCATCTTAATTAACAAATTCATATTTTATAAACGTTTGGTTAAATAAGGTTCGATGAGGATTGGGGGCTCATATAAAAGCTTATTTTATTCTCTAAAAATCATTTCGATTACTCATCTTCGCGTTCCAGCACGTCGACTTTTTTCGTCTAATTTGACTGGACTATTAGACCGCCAAAACTTTGATAATCAGCAAAAAAATAAATAAAATAGGGTACTGGGATTTCGGGAACACGTGAAGGTATAACTATAATATATCAATAATAACATATATTCTGTCCCTTTAGTTTAATAGCATTTTCGTATTATCAAGATTTTTAGAAAATATAAATGTATTTTTAAATGAAATTATTAAAATTACCAAACAAAGCATTTTATAAAGCATTTTAACCCTTCACGGCGAGCCTCAAAGGGTTCTAAATGTTTTGTTTTTAAAGTAAATATATTTTATGATATGGACCAAATGACAAAATAATATTTTTCTTTTTCAAACTTTACCTCCATTCTTAAAAGAGCGGTAGATAAAAGTTGGTGTCGACTTTGTCACATTTCCTGACGAAAAAATCCTGGCACCTGCTGCATTTTCGATGTTTGACTGTAGTCTTTATACTGATTACGTCTTTAAATTATGTCAAATTATGCAAAATTAACAATCAATCATTTTTGAAAACTAAACGACAATAATCGTCATTGCTACATCACTTTTCCTAAGTATAATTGGTGAAATTTTGCGTTCAACTCATCTCCAAATATATCAAAGTGTTTCTAAAAATTGGTGAAATTTTTAAAATCAAGAGCAAATCCTTTTCTTTAAATCTGAACTAAGAACGCGAATGAATATGACGTGATTGACGAGTAATCATAACCCATCAAAATTTTATATGTACAAATGTGAACTTGAATTTGTATATTATAAATTACATGAAATTGAAATATTTATACAACTAAAGCAAGATTTAATATAATTTTATTTAATCATACTTTCTGTGTATATTTGAACATTTTCCAAATTCGAAACAATCTATTTAATCAGATTATCAAAACTTTTAAAGACCGCATTCATTTCAAATCGGACAAGCTGTACATACTTAAGTCACAGAATCGTCTCAAGATGAAATACATTGCTTTCTAAGGGATTTTAGACGACACGTATTTCACCGATTTTTTTGCCCAAGTTATGAGTACTGGAAATTTTAAAGTTGGTGACGTAGTCTATAAATAATTTTTTGAAATTTATTTCAATGCTGTAGTAACTAAACCAATATCGATAATTTGCGGGTTTTTTGAAGATCATTAAAGACAATTTGCTCAAAAAGGCTATCGTTTTATTTTTTCACTTCTGAAAGTGAACAAAGAGATCTATTCAAATCAAGAAGAAGAAGAAGAAGTAAAATATCTACATTGGTTTAGATACTGCAGCACGTAAAAAAGATGTCCAACAAATTATTTATAAACTGCGTCACCAACTTTAAAGGATCTAATACTCATAACTGAGGCGATATTCACAAAATATATATATTTTGGTTATATATTTTTAAGGAGCATTAATCCAACCCCCCTTCGTGATGCTTTTTTTATTGTGCTAATCATGGAGAATGATAATTTTAAAGACCCTGCTACCCCCAACCCCGCACCCTGAATGTATCACGTATTTTGTGAATTACTTCCAAGGCAAAAATTCTTTTTCATCTAAGCGTGTCGTCTAAAATCCCTTAGAAAACAACGTATTTTATCCCGAAACAATTCTGTGACTTGAGCTTGCACAGCCAGCCTAATTTGAAATGAATTCGGTCTAAAACTATTTTTTTAAATAGTTTAGGCTGATTTTACAGTTCTAAAATGTTTGTAAAATGTTCGAAGTTGTCTGGGTATAATTTTTTCAGCCTCTAGAATGCGATGGACCATCACGTTGCCTCACTCTACTGAAAAAATCTCGATTAATAGAGAATAATAAATATCTGAGTATTGCATAGTGCACTACAAAAGCACAAAATGATACTTGCATATTATTTCCAGTTTAAACAAAAATTTCGAGGGAATCAAAAAAACTGATAAATAAAAATTAATAAAAATTAATTGATAATAAAATTTATTCGAAAAACACAATCATCTGTTGAAGATTTTCCTAATAATACATGTCTATTTTACCAGATTTTGGCATTATTATCAAGTGAAGAGAAGACCAAAAAAATCTCAGAGGCTAAAAACGGTATTTCTTTTTTGATAACGTTAGAGTAATTTCCAAAGACATATACAACTTTCGCAATAGCTAAAAGTTTTACATTTATTTAAATTCATTTATTAGTTTTGCAGAAATGAATCTTGATTTACAACTACTACGTTAAAATTCACATCTATCATGCGGTGGAAGCCTACTGGGCATTCCCTTATTTCCTCTGGGGTTAGATCCGTAATCACGCCGCTTCTTACGTTTATTTTCGCCCGAGGCCGCCATCTACGTTTATTATATATTCCAGTAAGAACACCAGCAGGCTCCAATATTGCCAAAGCGTTACCATTAGATGTTGTTAATACAATTTGTTCTGAGATTGGAATGCGCTTATAAACATTTTTTGTTACTAGCTGTAGAAGTGGTACATTGGGGTGAAAAGTGTATCTTCGAAATTCGAATCGCCGGTACAGATTCTTTTTGGGAACAAGCCGAATAAGTCCAAGTTGTCCAAGTCCATATCCTAGTACACGATCAGTAGGAGTGCTATCAAGAGGACGCCTGCTTTGAGGAGACCTGGACCTATCGCGTAGAGGAGGCTGGGGCTCGACAGGAGACTGCGGTATGCTACTAGAAGTAGAACCGGATTGCGAACTTAATTCTGCAAGAAGAAATAAAGGATTATTTGTTTTTTTTAAGAACATACTCGTATATTGGGATATCACGAGGGGAAAACAACTCCGGTAATCCGTTGGACTGCTCGGTTATCAGCACTGATAGTCCGAGATAACCAAAGTAATCCAGACTTATCCGAGTATTTAATTTGTAGCTCGAAGTAATCCACAATCCAAGGAGTACTCCACTTGTAATTCACTTATAACTCGTAGTAATGTACGTGTCATCCAGAATGTCCAAAAAATATATGCAGTTCAATGGAATCCGGAGTAATCTACTTGAATTCCTACTTAATTCACTTGTAATCCACATCAATTCAGTTCGAAACCAAAGTAATCCAAGTAATCCAGAGCAATTCATCAAAAATGCGAATAATCCTTTTGTAAGATTGAGTAATCAAAGTATTCTGAATATTTCAGAGTAATCCACTTGTAGACCATTTGTAATTAGGTAATCAGACTAATACACTTGCAATCTGGCGAAATCCAACTAATCAGGGTAATCCGGTTAATCGGGGTTATTCTGGGCCATCTGGGGTAATCCACAGGAATGACCATACGAGTGAGTCCAGTGTAGGCGGAATAATCAAAAATAATTTTATGTAATCCAGAGTAATCAAGGTAATTCTTTATATAAAGGTAATCCAGGGTAATCCTTTTGATTTTGAGTAATCTAAGTGTAATGTGTTAGCGCACTTATTTAAAATGATTAAATATGAAAATCAATTGTTTACAACAAATAACAACTTTTAGTTATTAAAAATAATTCTTTGGTCACAAAATAGACTTATAAAGTGAAAGTTGAAATAATTATTTCAATATACTCCTAAAAAATAAATGATGGCTTATGCATAAAAAAGTAAAAAAAAAACGAGCTCAAAACGAAAAATCAAAATCACAATATTTTTTACTTTGTTTGACACAAAGTTTAACTTTTTTGGTTTTATATTTTGTACGATAAAGGAATACTGAATTATACACAACATCTATGAATTTTATTTAAATCGTTCAACAACTTTCTGAGATATGGCATTTTCAAAAAAATCATCAAAAAAATTATTTCCCCGAGTTTCATATCGATAAGAACTCTGATATTTCTGACCTGTTGGGCCTTTCTGTTCTTTCATACTGAAAGGGCTCTCCTTCACAAACAAAATGGAAAAAAAATCTACTTCAAGTCGATAATGTCGGGGAATTATTGTGGGTCAAAAATTAGCTGAAACCCGATCACGTGATCTATGAACGCTATGTATGGAAGCAGTGGCTTAAGGCCATGTGACGAGTGGGTCACGTGACCGGCTTCCTACCTTACCGACACTTTTTTTATTTGTAAACTTATTTTCACACGAATACCCACATCGAGTTGAAAATTTGGGATAATAAATAAGAAGCACTAAGAAACGCGGCTCTGGTCCTAAATTTTTATAATTATGAAAAAAGTTTTTTTTGTAAATAATTTTTTTTTTTGCTTTTTTCATAATTATAAAAATGTAGGACCAGAGCTGCGTTTCTTAGTGCTTCTTATTTATTATCTCAAATTTTGAACTCGATGTGGCTATTCGTGGGAAAATAAGTTTACAAATAAAAAAAAGTGTCGGTAAGGTAGGAAGCCGATCACGTGACTCGCTCGACACATTGCCTTAAGGATGCGTAAGACGCGGCGTGGCCGCGGCGGCCGATGCATGAAGAGAAGGAGCTAAGGCGGAATTGTTTGAATCAGATAAATACAAAAAAAGTGAGAAATGCAAGTAGAAAGTATAGGAAAACATTAGAAAACGAGAGGTTGAGGACGAAGAGCGTGGAATCGATCAAGGAAATTTTCAAAAGAAGAGAGGCGAAACGGAAAGCAGTAAGAACAAGGAAGAGATAAGGTGTGCTTTAAAATCCGAAAATGGTAACGTAACCGTCGGAAAAAGATAGGGTTGAGGGGAATGATTCTGAAGAATGAGCAGAAAGAAGAAAAAAACTGAGGCTGAGAGGGAAGGTCGGGAATGAAGATAAGGGAAGATTAAGAAAGATAGAGAGAAGAATATAAAAAAAGAGGGAGAGGAAAGAATATAGTGATTAGAGGGGAATGGATTGAAAGAAGAAGTGAAAGAAGTAATAAAGAGTATAGATGCGAAGATTCATGCAGAGTAGAAATATATATGCATTGATACGAAGAGAGGGAAGAGATAGTAAAATCTGAGAGGTCGGGAGAATAGACGAGAAAGGAATGGAAGGGAGGAATTCAAGAGGTAGTGGGAAAGAAAAAGAGATAAGAAGTGAAAGAAGAGCAGAATAGAAGTATGGAAGATTTGCTACTGGAATGTAGCGCAGCAGTTAGAAAATGTAATCTTTTACAAAGAGCGCATGAGCAATAGCTAGAAAAAGTCTTTACATAACCGATTTTCACGATGGTTTCAGAATTTTGCAAAATAGTATATTTTATTATAAGTGCAGAAAGTAGGCAGTTGTACACAAGTGTAAATTCTATTGAATGAGCTAGATGCAAATCAAATGGTATAATCACATACACGATATGTTTTGTAACAAATACAGAGAATTTTCGATTTAAAAAACAATGAAAACAAATTATACGGAAATTTTGGAACTTTATAGAAAACAATTATCAAAAAATACCGAAAATTTCTGGGAATTTGTGAAATTTTTGAATATTAGAAAATACGAGAAATTTTGGGTAAATTTATAACTTACCGAAAAAAAACCCAAGTGTAAAAAACACATCTTCTCCGAAAAAGTGTGTGTCTTTCAGCACTTAAGGATCCTTTCAGTAGGCTTCTCGCATACATGAGATCTAACCTGTGCACCAGTCGAATAAAACACGTCTTCCCCGGGGAAGTGTAGTTTTAGGAGTATTTTAAGCTCCCTCAAGTGAGTTTTTCGAGAAAACGACATTGTACATCTGGCGTATATGCATTGGTTATCGTGTTGTCGAGGAACCCACCCGAGGGAACTTAAAATGCTCCTAAAACTAGAATTCCTAGGAGAAGTCGTTTTTTCGTACACCTAGTGCACTGCTTGAATGTCCCATTCCAGAGGAACCTACTCGAGGGGCCCTAAAGTACTTAATAACCCAGACTTGCTTAGAGAAGATGGGTTTTCAACACTGGGGCATTGGTTTGATTTTGAATCCTCGAGAAATCCATTCCAGAAACCATACATTACTAACAATAGTATACATCCCCGAAGAAGATATATTTTGTATTCCTATGGATAAATTAACTATCGCATCATCGATGAACACACACGAGGTAGCCTTAAATACTGATAAAACTACACTTCCCCGGAGAAGATGTATTTTATACACCTGGTACACAGCTTGAATGTCGTGTCCTTAAGGAACCTACTAAAGGGGTCCTAAAATACTGAATACCTCAGACTACCTTGGAGAGGATGTGCCTAGTAGGGAATGTACCATCTGTGCACTTATACAATTCAACGTACACAGTTGGGGGTGTTCCATCTGAGCACGTGCCCATTTGGGAGGATACCACATGTGCATTTATCAAATTCAACGTGCATAGTTGGGAGTGTCCAATCTGTGCACGTGCCCGGTTGGGAGGGTATCATCTGTGCACTTATAAAATTCAACGTACACAATTTAGAGTGTCGCATATGTGCACCTTCCCAGTTAAGAGGGTACCATCTGTGCACTACTCAAATTCAACTTGCATAGTTAAGAATGTCGCATATGTGCACCTTCCCAGTTAAGAGGGTACCATCTGTGCACTACTCAAATTCAACGTGCATAGTTAAGAGTGTCCCATCTGTGCACGTGCCTGTTTGGGAGGGTACCACCTGTGCACTTGTCAGATTCAACGTGCACAATTGAGAGTGTCTCATCTGTGCAGCTTCCCAGTTAAGAGAGTACCATCTGTGCACTACTATAATTAAACGTGCACAGTTGGGAGTTCTGTCTGTGCACGTGCCTATTTGGAAGAGTACCATCTGTGTAATTGTGAAATTAAACCTGCACCGTTACGAATGTCCCATCTATGCACCTTCCAAGTTGGAAAGGAACCATCTGTTCACTACTTTATGCCTGTATTATCGTTACACGTGTACAGATAAGACACAGATAAAGTTTGGAAAGAATATTTAATTCGCATAGAATGCGGGTTAAACCGGACTAATTGTTATTTGCGAAAAGCTTAGAAATATTTCGAAAATTATATATTATATTATTGTATTTACCAATAGAATCAAGGATGACCAGCGAATAAAAGACCAAAGTATAAATGATCCTCATCTTCTCTAATACGATGAAAAACTGTTCTTAATAGTGTAACGAATGAGTATTCTGCTGCTTCATCAGAGTAATGAGTTCTTATCTCATGGATTGTATGCTCCTCAAG
Organism: Andricus kollari; assembly: GCA_932074435.1. Lineage (NCBI taxonomy): Eukaryota > Metazoa > Arthropoda > Insecta > Hymenoptera > Cynipidae > Andricus > Andricus kollari. The sequence goes on along the minus strand of CAKNWW010315615.1, from coordinate 10,817 downwards.
ATTGTATTTCGGAGATTATATTTTATATTTAGCGATCATATTTGTATTTCACAAACCAGTTACGAAGTTTATTAAACAAGTGTCACAATTTATATAATCTTTTACGTGTTAGAAAAATTAATTTTTACATGCAAAAATTTATATTGTAGCTACCATTCACGAACTGGAAATCATGAAATAAATTCATGATAAAAAAATAAATCATTAAATAAATTCTTATTTCCTTGTTTCAAAATTGAGAAGTCAACCTTTCTGGAGCTTTTTCCAGATCTTTCATACCACGAAAAAAATTATTGTGTATGATAGCAAAAGAACGGTATTTTCCTTTGATTCTAGCTGAAAAAATGCGAAGCATGACATGCTGTATGGAATTTATAAGAATTTGGAAAATCTAGTATAAAAGAATGTGGAAAGTCAGGTTTAGTTTGGCGCTATCCCTTGAACCCCCTCCACAAGATATTGTTGTACCATCTTGGAAACTAATATTTTGAGCACTAATTCTGTCTCTTAATTTCTAGTTATATACACTACCCTGATATTTCCAATCCATGCACAGAATAAAAGATTTTATATGATAAAACAAAAAATTGGACGGCTTACTACTGTTGTAAAAAATTACTGCTTAAACAACTTTCATGAACATTATTTCATGATGGCACTAAATGATGATAGGAATTGTAAGAAATAAGTAACATCAAGTTTAGTCCATGTTTGATTAAAGTTTGATTCGTTTTTTCAATTCAATTTAAATGTTCATATCTTAACAAAATAACTTTAGCTTTTTTCTTAATTTGACGAACACTTTTTTTTGAAGAAGCAGATTCGCGAAATGAGAACTCAGTAAAAGTGTAACTTTTTAAAATATGATTGTTAAAAAAAAGTCGACTCCCTCTCCCATTCTCCTAATTTTAGATTTTTAATGCAAAAAAAAATCCTTTCATAAATAGCAGACTTTCTACCTAATGAATCTATAAAGAAAAAGTGGATATATTATTGTACAATATGTAATAAAAATTCATGACATTTATAAAATATCGTTCGCATATTCTTTTTCCGTAGTCAAAAATCATTCATATTTTTACTTTTGGCCTTTGAAACGTGAATTACTAAATTAGCATTTCTCAGAAATCCGTTTAGAAATTCGTGAATAAAGATTGGAATTTTCATGTTCTTTTCATGACTCCCTGTAGATTTTTATTGAGTGAAGTCTGTAGACATGAGTCACTGATTCTCAATAAAATGCTACAAATTCTAAATTAGACAATAATTCTCCGTCAATACCCTCTTTTCTAAAATTCTATAACGTAAACATGATACATTTTACATGCTTCACTAAATTATTTATGCAAAGATTTTTTATTTTATGCTTTTGGATATGCCCTACAAACTTTATGTGATTAGTCACACGAGTGTCTCCCCCCCCCCCCAACGACGATACCAAGCAATTCTACACTTTGTACCAAGATTTTCCTTTTTTTCTCAAAAAATATTGCTTTTTTAGAAAAAGTATACATTACATAAAAGGTATATTTTCAAAAGATCTACAACTCTTATACTAAGATTTTCTGTAAATTTGTATTACTTATTGAAATAAACGGGAAAAACATTAAATTTTTATAGCTTTTTTAGTGTTAGACATTGGAAATCAAATTTTCGAATACTTTCACTATCATATTCGTAATAACCGCGTCAAAATATATAGTTATCGAAGTTCTAAATTAATCGGAAGTATGCGTTTTTCGGAAGTGCACCAACTTTTAACCAAAAATGTTTAAAAAAATATTTAAAAATTTAATAGAAGAAATTATTATTAAATGAAGTTAATATGAAGCTTATTATTTATTTAATGAACTAAATCATTGTTCTTACAGTTTTCTTAATAAGATGTGTCTATTTTCTCAGATTTCGCAATTATCAAAGAGTGAACAGAAAACCAAATAATCTCAGAGGATAAAAACAGTATTTTATTTTTGATAAAGAGTTGTTTCCATAGTCTCATATCACTTTTACAATGAATAAACATTTAAAAATTTTTTAATTAATAATTGTTTTAGCTGTAGAGAATCCTGGTTTGTAACTACTATACTAAAAAAATTGCTATTTTGCGGTGGGTGCCTACCGGACATTCCTTAATTTCGTCTGTATTCAAGTCCGTAACCACACCGCTTCTGACGTTTATTTTCGCCCGGGGACAGGTTTTACGGTCACTATATATTCCACTAAGAACACCAGCAGGCTCCACTATGGCAAAAGCGTCTCCATTATATGTTGTTATTGCAATTTGTTCTGGGATTGGCATGTTCGTAAAGAGACTATATTTTATCAGCCGTAGAACTGGTGATTTGGGATGAAAAAAGTATCTTCGAAATTCAAATCGCCTGTACTCATTGGTATTGGAAATTAGACGAATAAATCCAGGTTGTCCATGTCCATCTCCAAGTATCTGATAAGCAGATGTTCTGGGAAGAGAAGGCCGCAGGAGGAGACCTGGACGAGGCTCGGGCTTGACAGGAGACTGCGGTACGCGACTAGAAGTAGAAAGTCGGCAATTACATGGGCTGGAATTATCAGGCCAGTCGCAACCGGATTGCGAACTTAATTCTTCAATAAGAAATAGAGGATTAATTTCTTTTTAAAGAATATACTGATATGTTGTTCCGCTCGACCGTATTTTTAGAAGTTGTTTCCCCTCGGAATATCAGGAACCCAAATTGTGTGTAACTTAAATTTTTTAAGGCACGATTTCAAAGAATTTAAAATCTTGAAAGACAGTTTACGAAAACGTGGAACAATAACCGTATTGAGACAGTCGCGATCTTGTCAGTCATGGACGTAAAAATGAACGGGACGGTTTTGGTTTTCTATACCGAGCAAAAAGAACTTAAAGCCCTTTTGAATGGAGCCGCCGTTTTTTCCTTGTTATTTTAGTCTTGATCATTATCATTGGCAATACGTTTTTTTATTTGTTTCACAATAGGCCTAATAGACTGATCACGGGGGGGGGGGGGGGGAGGCTCCCACGAGTTCCTTGCCCACTTGACAACAAACAACCAACCATTCAAATATAACTAGAACGAAACAAGTTCTTGGTTTTTATAGTCTTATAAAAAAACAACACATTTTAATTATGGTGTCGAAATTTAATCAACGTTTCGGCTCGGCTTTAAATCATTATCAAGATTCAAACAAAATGATTATATAAAATTTAATAAAAAGAACAAAGTTTATATGAAGAAAGTCAAAACAACTAAATGAACAAATATATAAGGTTTTGCAACAAATAACATTACCTGAAGTCGAGAAAATTGTCGGAAAAACATTAATAATAAAATTGATGTAACGTCCATTATTTCGTAGTTAATACAAATACAATTTTTCAGTAAAGACAATCCAGTCAAAAATAAAAATATCTTAAAATCTCTAGCGAGATATTAAAGATCCACATATGTGTACTACATTTTTGAAAAAAGTTAAAGGCAACAGTTTACGACGATGACATGAACATACATTTAACGAACAGACATGGTGTTGACAATAAGCAAACCTACAAATTTCCTTTACAATTATAACGATGTTAACATCAAAACAAACCCAAATGAGGCAATGGCGCCAAATTTTAAATAACTGTAAAGTAGTACGGGTGTAAATGAGTAAGGAACATGATCAAAATTATTTAAAAATATTTTGATAAATTTGATTAATGTTTAAAGTTTCAATATGTAAATTTATCGATTTTTTTCGAAATTTCGAATTTAAAAACATTGCAATTTTGGCAACGGAAAAAAAACCTATATAAAAGACGTATTCTAGAGTCCACTTTCATTAATAAATTCAACCAAAAAAATCGATAAATTTACAGATTGAAACTTTAAACATTAATAAAATTGATCAAAGTATTTTAAAATAATTTTGATCATGTTCCTTACTTATTTACACCCGTACTACTTTAGATGGAAGTGCGGAGAGAATAGAGGATGATAGGACATGGACAGAAAAGAATATGCAGTATAAGTTAAGTAAAATAGCAAAAGATGAAAGAAAGAAGGGATAAAGAACGTGGGTTAAGCATATGGAAATACAGATAGAAGTTATATGATAGGATTGGCACGAACAGAAGGCAGAGATAGTAAAATCTGAGAATACGTGAGAAATAAATGGAGGGAAATAATTTAAGAAGTTGTGGGGAAAAAAAGGAAATAAGAAGTGAAAGAAGGGAGGAATGAAGGATTTGCTTCGGGGGCGTAGCTGATTTCGAAAGAAAAGATAGGGAGTTTGTGAGAAATTTGGGGCAATGGGAAGTCGTGGTGATGAAGAAGACGTAGCTTGTTTAAAGGGGGCGGCGGAGAGTAAAGAAAAGGCTAACGAAATGGATGCAGTTGCGAGATACAAATAGTTAAGAATAAGGGAAGACTTAATCTGCAAGAAAATGATGCGAATAGGTTTACATAACAAAACGAAGGATTAATAGAAGAAAAGATAAGGATAGGAGAGGAAAGGTGAAAGATAGAACGGGTATATTTAAATGGGGATATGGAAGGGAGAACAGAGGAGTTAAGGGAGCTGATAGAAGGAGACGAAGAGGGGGGAATTTCATCATAGAGGGGAACTTCAATGAAATAACAGGAGTAAGAAGTGGGAAAGAGTGGATATTTTCGTTTGTGTCCTCTTATTCACCCAGCTAAGGACAAATCAAAATTTCATGTCATCCCGCCAAAATTTTAATTTTTCAATTTCTTTTTCTGCAAACTTTAGTACGTCACAAGACTCCAAAATATTTTCTCAACCCCATAATAATATTCATAAATCCCAAAAATACGCTTCTAGTAAATTAAATGAAACAGTCCTATTTTCAATTTGAAAATTTATTGTCCGTTTTACATGACATGGAGTTTTCTGAAGTTCACTTTTGTGAATATTTTTAATTCAAAAAAGTATTGTCTATTTTACGTGGAGAATCTTTGAACCTGTTTCCTCGAGAGTAATAGGGGTGGATTTTTGGGATTTCTGCATGTTATTTTGGGGTGGCGAATATAGTCTGGATGTTCTTGAAGCTCACTTTTGTGTCTATTTTCATTTTGAAGATTTATTGGGATTTTCACATGGCGAATCTTCGGACCTGTTTCGTTAAGAGTACAAGGGCTAGATTTTTGTGATTTTAGAATATTATTTTAGGGGTTAGGAATATAACTTGGAGATTTGACAAGGCCGCCTTTGAGTCCATTTTTGATTAAAAAATGTATTGGCTGTTATACATAGCGAATCTTCGAAACAGTTTCGCTAAATGTACTAAGGGTGGATTTTTGGCAATTGTAAATAGTGTTTGGTGGTTGAGGACATAATATGGAGTTTTATGAAGGTCAATTTTGTGACTATTATCAATTTGAAATTTTATTGGCGGTTTTGCATGAATAATCTTCAGACCTGTTTCGTTAAGCCTACTAAGGGTGGATTTTTGGGATTTAGGAATGTTATTATGGGGTTTGGAGCATATTTTGGATTATTCTGAGGGGCACTTTTGTGAATATTTTTGATTACAAAATGTACTGTCTGTTTTACGTGAAGAATCTTCGGACCTGTTTCGTTAAGAGTACTAAGGGTGGATTTTTGTGATTTATGAATATTATTTTGGGATTGAAAACATAATCCGCAGTTTTCTTAGTAATTTCTGTGATTATTATCGATTTGAAATTTTATTGACTGTTTTATATGAAAAATCTACGGACCTGTTTCGCTAAGAGTACTGGAGTGGATTTTTGGGATTTGTGAATATTATCATAGGGTTGGGAACATATCTTGGAGTAAAATAGGGTGCTGGGTAATTTTGGAGATCCAAAAATAAATGGTAACGGAGACAGATTAATTAGCTTATGCTTAAAAAAGGGCTTCTTTATTATAAATACTTGGTTTTGGCATAAAATGATCCCCATGTTTACTTGATGCAGAGGACATAGCTGAATGCAATACTGTTCATTACCTTCTAGTCTCTAAAATGAACTTAAGTCAAGGATGAAGAAGAAAGAGAACCACAAACACGAAACCAACGCAAATCAAAGTCGAGAAATTGCAGCAGCCGGAAGTGCGAATAGATTTTCAGAATAGGATGTACGAACGCATATATAGGAGAACTTGGGAGGCACTGATATGCAATAAAGATAAAGAGGGCACATGGACTATGATCCGGGATATCATTCTTAGAAGTGCGACTGAAATGTGTGGTACTGCGATTGTAGGAAGAATGTCTGTTGATGCTTGGTGGAATAATGAAATCTGCACAGAAGCCCACGAAAAGAAACAAGCGTATCTAAGAAGTTTTAACATCACAGATCTTAGCGATGAGGAGAAAAATAGACTTGATAATGATTGCACAGACGAAAAGAGGGAAGTAAAACTACTAGTCAAGAAAAGTAAAGATAAAATAAAAACAGAAGAAGAGAAGGAAATGCAAATAGATTTTGGAGGAAGTAAGAAACTGTTTTATAAATTCGCGTTAATCAGTATGAAAGGAAGTAGAAGTACAGAGTTTGTAAGCATGAGAAATAACAAGGGTTAAATGCCATATGGTAAAAAGGAGATACTAGACGCTTTGAGAGACTCTTAAGAACTTATTCGGAGGTGAAGCTATAGGGCAATACTACTGCGACATAGAACATGATACGTTATAAAACCCGGTTGAGAGAGTCTGTGCTTGTGAGATTAGGGATATAATTAAGAACTTAAAGAATGGTGAGGCTGCTGGTGTAGACAATATCAACGCTGAAATGCTTAAATATGGTGGCGACTATACAGGGTGTTTTTTCAACTTGAGACATCGAAATATCTCAAGAAATACGCATCCTATGAAAACATATCCGAAATAAAAACTTTTTATTTGCGAGGGGAAAAGCGACTTCAAACAAATTGACCCCCCCCCCCCCGGAGGCAGGGGGGGGTACTTTGTAATTTCAAATGCGAGCCCCAATTTTTTTCACAGATTTAAATTCCCCTTCATTAAGTACGTAAGTTTTATTCGAAAATTTTTTTTCGATTCGCGAAAAAAAAATCACCCCCAATGTCGCATGGGGTGGAGTGGGGTAAATTTGGTTCAAAGTCGCTTTTCTACTCGAAAATAACAAGTTTTTATTACGGATATTTTTTTCATAGGATGCGTATGATTTTAAGATATTTCGATGTCTGAAGTTTAAAAAAAACACCCTGTATAGCTCTAAGGTTGTGAGAGCTGATAAATTTATATAGAGAGGTGGAAGAAATTTCAGATGACTTGAAAAGCGCGATTATCGCCCCAATATACAAAAGAAAAGGAGATAAAAGCAACTGCGATAATTACAGATGTATCAGCTTACAAAGTACAAGTAAATATTTAGCTTGAGGTAAATCACTGAAAAAAGTTTGAGAGTAAATAAAAAAGTTTGCTGTGCATGTATTGATCTAGTCAATGAATGCCTCCTACAAGCAATAAAAATAATATATGCAGGTAGCAAAGCAAGTGTGAGGGTAAATGGGAAACTGAGTAACTGATCCGATATTATGCCAGGTGTTAGGCGAGGATGCGTTATTTCTTATTGTCTATTTATTATATTCATGGAAAAGTGTCTAAGAATGGCCCTCTTCCACGAAGAAGGCGTGGATCTCGGGACAGTAAGGGTTGCGTGGGTTGGCGCTCGCAGATGATAAGGTTGTTATAGCAGAGTCAATCGAAGACTTGCAAAAAATGTTAAATGATCTGAATGCAAGTACGAGAAACATGGGCCTCAAAATTACCGTATTTAAAACAAAAATTATGGTGTTTGAAGGAAAGGAGAAATCAATATGCCCTATTCTCCTGAATAATGAGACAATAGAACAAGTAGATAAGTACATATGTCTTGGTAGCCTATTCACTGATGGCATAAAGAAAGATAGGCGTATAAATGAGGGTATGAAAATTATGGGTAGAGCGGGATCCATTGTCAGAAGTAAAAATATATCAGGTAAAGCTAAAATGGCGTCGCATAATTCTCTACTTACAACCACTGTACTGTACGGTGGCGAGACCTGGACATACCAAGAAAAGGTAAGAGTCAAATGAATGCGGTTAGCATGTAGTACCTGCGTATAATGTGCGGTAAAACGCTAATGAACAAAGTTAGTGACGGAAGAATCCTAAAAAAATGTGGTATAAATGAGACACTACTTGACAGGTATGGACGAAACTTGTTAAGATGGTTTGGGCATGTTGAGAGAATGAAAGATGCAGACCGAGAAAAGAATAGTTCGAATGCGTGAATGAGACTTTAATTCGAAAAGACATAAGAAGCCTTAAAAACACAAGAGCTTGCATGAGAAAATTGAGGGATGTGAAGGAAGATAAAGAGGTATACCAGGGCGACGAATAGTTTATAGGAAATGCGCTTTTTAAATAAATAACACGGGAATTCCAGATCAATCTAAACAATCTATACTCCCCCCCCCCCCCTTCACCACTCCCTTCCTCACCGAGTAACTGACGCTTACCCCGAAAGGGATATTGCTTAATTTTATGTATACAGGGTGTCCAAAATGTAACGAAACACCTAAATAATTTTCCAGGTAAAATATTTTTCAAAAAGGTCAAGGTCATTCTTGAAGTAACTTTTAACAAGGAATCTAGTGGCGACCTTGAATTTGACCTTGAGCTTGACCTTCAAGGTTATTTCAAGTTCAACTTTGTGTTTTTAAAGGGGAACCCCTATTTTTGACAACAGAAATCGAACGAGCAGAAAATTTTGCGTCTTAACATAAATTTAGGTCATGGGTCAAGTATGACCTTGAACTTCGGCTGAAGGTTATTAGGCTTGACCCAGGTATGGGGCGGGTTCAATCTGTACTGCTTCGGCTCGGCTGTTTACGAAAAAGACTTATTTCATTCTTGGTGTAACTTTTAACGAGGAATCCTTTGGTGACCTTTAATTTGACCTTCAAATTGGCCTGCAAGGCGAATCATATTATTGGAACCCCGTAGTCTGACAATTTGTGGTTCCGGTCGGATTACCTAACCTCCCTAGTCTTTGACGGATGATGAATTATTTATTTTTAACTGGCTTAGCTCAATATAACAGATAAATTGAGTTTTTATAAAAAAATTACTTCTTTATACGTGTATGTCACGTCCCGAATACGGCTCTGTGGCACGCCCAGGTATGTATAGGTCTCTCCAGCGCCACGGTGTCGTATAGCGCTTCTGTCGATGAGCTCAGCGTCTTCAGGAATACCATTAAGTTTTCCTTTCTTCAGATAAACCTTGGCGCATTTCTCTGACCCGAACTCCATTCCAATCTCTTAAGTGTACTCTTTGACAATGTCTAGAGCTAGATGTAGTTTCTCTTTAGTTTTAGCATAGATCTTAAGATCATTCATGCAGAATACATGAGTGACATATGCCTACGATTTCCAGGTGTGCCGCAGAGGTACCCTTCGGAATGACAGTGTGTTTTAGGGCGACACCATGAGCCCTCTCCTCTTTTGCCTCACATTATTGCCACTATCTTTCGCACTTAGTCATTCCGAAGGGTACCTCTGCGGCAAACCTGGAAATCGAAAGCATAAAGTCACTCATGTATTTTACATGGATGATTTTAATATCTATGCTAAAAATCAAGAGAAACTACATCTAGCTCTAGACATTGTCAAAGAGTGCACTCAAGTAATTGGAATGAAGTTCGGATTAGAAAAATGTGCCAAGCTTTATTTGAAGAAAGGAAAACTTAATGAAATCCCGGAAGACCCTGAGTTCGTCGACAGAAGCGTTATAGAACACCTTAGTATCTGCCACGAACATGCTTGCCGTCCCGGTAGTACTCTATTCATTTGGAGTGGTTCCATGGACGAAGGAGGAACTCAGATCCCTCGATATCGGGTCCCGAAAGGTTATGCACATGAACAAAAGCATGCACCTTAAATCTTCTGTTCCGCGATTTTACTTCTTACGCCGTCAAGGTGGTCGCGGAATACTAAATCTTGAATATCTTCTCAACAGGTTTATTTTTGGTACAGCACATATATAGTCGCAAATGGACAAGACCCTCTTCTTAAAATAGTCAGGAAACACGAAGAATTGGGCAAAGGGGCGTTTCTCTACAAAGCAGCGGAGGCGGCTGCTGAAACACTCAGCTTTGACTTAGATATCAGGGATGAGCAAAGTGCATCAAATCTTATCCATCTCGAGTACTTACTCCTGAAGGCCCGAATTAAGAAAGCACAGAAGAAAACCGTCCGCGAACTGCTCCTCGAGAAGAAGATGCACGGCATCTTCCACATAAATGTGGAGGATCTGTCGATGTTGTATGAGCTAACGTTTCCTTTCCTTAAATCACCCGGATTGAAGTCGGGCTCGGTGGGTTTCACTTTGGCATGTCAAGACGGTGTCATTTCAATCTAGCATACCGATGCCACATTTTGAGCCAAGACATTCCCGATGATAGATGCAGAGCATGTCATGCACACCCCAAGCATCTAGGACGCACACTATCTGGTTGTCCAACTCATGCGGGAACGACCTACATCCAAAGGCAGAATGCGGCACTAAGAGTGTTTCATTACCATCTCTGTCACTCTTACAGCATCAGCCCAAATACCGCTCCGCTAAACGCTCCTAGGGAAATGTAGTCAGTTGTCGAGAATGAGAAGTGTCGGATATACTGGAACTTCATATTCTCGACAATTGTTTCTGTTGCGCACTCGAGGCCTGACATAGTCCTTCTTGACTTCGAGAAACGAACCATGTTCGTTATCGAATCTTCGACACCAGCTGAAAAAAACATCATAGCCAAGGAGAATGAAAAGAAAAAGAGATATAAAGCCAG
>CAKNWW010315614.1:0-25413 GCA_932074435.1 Andricus kollari | reverse complement strand
AACTGAAACACAATTCTTAATTACATATGTGTGTGTGAATTTGGCAACATTCCTTTCTTCGAGTTTTTCATATTACCGATTCGGAATTAAGAAAAACCGACAACAATGCTTTCGAGATTTTCGTGACACATCATTTTTTAGAGAAAGATTTTTGACATAAAACAGTCAAGCCATTAAAATTGAGCATTAAAAACTTAAAAATTAAATATATATAAAATCTATCAAATTAAATTCTGTTAAAATTTGTGGAATAAGATTAAAAATGAAAACTAATACGCTTTACAGGAATCATCACCCGCATCTTTACACGTCCATTTTTAAAGACATTCTACTTTTATTTAGAAACTTAATAAGTATTACCTACTCAGAGGAAAGGAGAGTCTATATATTTGAATATTTTCTGAAATCCCACAATATCAACCGAAACGTAAAAATTTTAAAGTTTCTACGGGGGATCTGGCTTTAAACTTTAGCCCTGAGAATGTTGACGTCCCTAACGATTCTCATTTTACCTTACTGTTGTGTAATTCCTTTCCTAATAAAAGTGAAATCTCTTTAAAAATTCTGCAATCGATATTTTACTTTAAGTGAATCTTTAATATCACACAAAAGCAAACTTTATATCATTCATTTAATTAAAATTTACAATACATTGCGTTATTTTATAATATACTGGTATGAAAATAATACAACCCTTACATCGATTTAAAATCCTAAAATAATTGTAAACTTTATCTAAATGCATTAATGTCCTCCATTTAGCGAACTAATTGGGTAAATTTAATGAACAAATTTTCTCCGTGTAGGTTTATGGGCTCCGATTACTGTACATCAAAGAGTTCCACATATGTGTGAAAGTAGACTCCACCAGAGGAGCGTGCTTTACGTCAAGCATGTTTCAGGAGTTTTATGACCAACAGGGAATACGCCATACCCTGAATTCATCTAGACACCCCCAGGCCAATGGATTGGTGGAACGCGTAAATAACACATTATTGCCAGCTATCCAAGCTAATGTAAAAGATAATGAAGGCCGAGACTGGGATAAGAAATTGAGTTATATACAACGAGACTTGAATTCGTTACCGAATGCTACCACGGGAAAAAGTCCTTTCCAACTTCTATATGGTTATGTTTGCACCTATGATGAAGGAAAATTGAGGGAATTATCCAAGGACGAGGAGTATAATCGACCAGAAACTCTACAGGAAGAAGCGGGACAAAAAATTCTGGCTGAACAGGAACGATATAAGAAGCATTATGACGAGAAGCGTTTCAAAAATGTCCAATATCAAATCGGAGATATTGAATATAGGGTGATCCTGAACTCATCATAAACCTTATACATACACATTCCCCGTACAAAACTGAACAAAAAGTTAATGTGACAAAATGATATACGATCAATAGTTTTTAAACTATTGAGAGTTGTAAAGAACCAATGGGAGTTCGGTATTCTCGCGCGTACATAAAGCATCGTGCGCGAACTCTAGAATGCGATGCACTTCAAGTCAGTAATTCTAATATTCACCAGAGACAAACAATTTCGAAGCAACGTGAAGTTCGCAAATCGTAACACCCTCACTTGTTCAGTGATTCCCCCGATTCAAATACGAAGCAAGGATATGGATTTCTAAAAAATGACATTAAAACAGTCAATGATAACTATTTAATTTCACTAATCACTGAAAATGAACATGCGAGTAGTAATGTACAATTTACATCATTCTTTAAAGTATTTTTTTTTAGTTTTTCATTCAATACGCATAATCATAATGTCTTGCACCAACTTGTGCACAGAATAGGTTAATATCACGAAGTTGGCGCTTAATTTTAATCTAAATATTTTGTTGTCACAGTAAAACGACATTGATTTTTCGAAAAATAAGAAAGAAGATTATTATTTTTATGTTTGTAAACTTATTAAGATAACTAGTCTAGTCGGAACGTCTTTTTGATTTGAGCGGTAAATAGGCACCTTTCTTTGAAGCATTTTTTTAAATAGCACGGTATTTTATTCGATCTCCAAAGATTTTCCACCGCTGATAACATGGGGAACATTTTGGTCCTTTTGAAAAAGTAGATCAAATCCGTGCACTAAAATGTGACCCTCGGGTTGTATTCTCTGATTAAACTTGTAATAAAGAAAATTGGTAAACTATATTATGAGCATGTGGGTAGCGGATTCTAACAGTGGGTTAAAAATGTATTTGCTTAACAGTAGTAAGCCCTCTACATTTTTGCTTCGATGGAATAATATCTTCTGTTTTGTGTATGGACTTGACCATGTTAATTTTGGTAAATTAAACAAAATTTTCCGATGTGTTAAAAAATGATGTTGAATTTTTAATGGGTACAGATTTATGTAGTGAATAATAGTATAAAATAAGAATACACACACCAAATTTGTGCTCAAGTTAGAACTTTTTTAAAGTTTAAAATAGATTAGTTTTTTGGATTCTGTTAACTGCACAGTTCTTTGAGAAAAGTTTAATATTTCGTGCTTAACATTTCTTTAGCGTGAATCAGAGGAACAGAAAATTAAAAAATTATGACAACAATCACATGTTTCTATGATCACAGCTGAAGAAATTTCAAGCACGAATTGTTAAAAAAATTTCAAAAAAATATGCTGATAATACAATCCAAAAAACTCGTTTCTTGCAGTATTAAAAAAAGTTCTAACTGAAAAACTAATTTCGTTTTTTATTCTCTAATTTTGTATTATTATTTACTACCAAAAACTGTACCTACAAAAAATTTAACACTATTCTTTGGTCCATAGGATATTTTTCTAAATTTTCAGAAGATATTACCTGATTTAAATACAATTTGGAGGGTTTACTATTAGAGTGGAGCGTGAAACAAAATTTCAGATAGGTCTGGGAGGGGGGGGGGAGTGCTCAAAAGTTGATGTTAACCTCCAGTAAAAAGCCCTTGAAAAGTTTTTTTGACTAACTAATATCTTCATACAGTCGGACCTCGAAATAGTGTCCGAATTCAGAAAGTCCACATATTTGGGGGGTGATTGGAGTCGCTAATTACGAACCTGGAGTCAGAATTTTTAAATTCGAAATGGTGGACTCAATATGGCGGTAGAATGTAAACATTTTGACGGATTTGGCTAAAAATAGTTACTCGGATATTCTTGGGGTCGCTGATTACGAATCTGAAGTCCAAATTAAAAAATTAAAAATGGCGAACACAATATGGCGGCGAAAATATAAAAATGTCTACTTATTTGGCTAAAAATAGTTACTCAGGTGTTTTACTTTTCCTGATTACGAATCTAAGGATCAAAGTTTAAGCATTCCAAATGGTGAACCCAATGTGGCAACCGGTGTACCAGGAACCTGCGTTTGTTCCTGTACAGGAACCTGTGAAGGAGCCTCCAAAGTAACCTGCTAGGTTTCTGCCCAGGTTCCTGTACAGAAATTTTCAGCTGGGAGTGATTTTCTCCTATAAATACAAAAAAAGTGGGAGTTTTTTTAAACACCATAACTTGGAACCTATTAAAGGTAGCGGGGTTTTAAAAGCTTTTCGCATAATTTTGTTCTTTTTCATTTTCCTGCTGCACATGTTTCTCTGCAATACAATGGAAATGATCCGTCCATGCAAAAGTAACTTTTGGAACTGTTTTTGAAAAAAATCTAGGTTTTGGTAATTGATCTCTTCTACCATTTTCAATAAGTCAAAAAGGCCCCCATAAACCTTTGTGGCATAGTGCCTTACATGTATGGCACCGTTTTACACTTGTTTTTAAATATTTTTCACGCAGTTTTTAGCAAAAGTGTAACAAAAGAGAGTTTTTAACAAACGAATGGATGTTATAAATAACGAAAATGAACAAATACAGCCGTTTTACACACTAAAAGTAATTTTGACTAATCAACAATAGTTAGTTAACAGAAAATAACGTCTAAGTGGTTCTTAGGTCACTAATTACGTATCTGAAGTCAAAATCCAAAATTGCGGATCCAATATGGCGGCCAAAAAATTAAATAATGAATCCAGTGGCTTTAACCCTTCGAGTACACACTCGGTTAATGCGACCCACAAAAAAGTTTTGATCGAGAAAGAGTTTCCATATCAATTTTCAGCTTAAATTATTCACAATTAAAAAAGTTACAATTTTTTTGGTAAAATTCAATTTAAAACTTTAAAGACACTTATACTAATTATGAATTACTTTAACATACTTGAAAGTATACTTCTAAATTTTTGTAAGTAAAAAGTTTCAGTAGTTGTGAAGTTATAGACGATCAAAAAGTGAACAGGGTCAGATTGACCCAGAGTGTAGGAGATGTTCGAAAAAATAGGTGTGTACTCGAAGGGTTAAAATGGGTTGTCGTGAGTTTTTTGAGTCCCTGATTACAAATATGGATTCAGAATTTAAAAATTCCAAATTGTGGATCCAATATGACAGTGAGAAAATTAAATAATTGGTCCCGTGGCTCCAAAATTTTCCTCTAGGGGTTTTTGGGTCGCTGGTTATGAATTTGGAATAAATTTTTTTTTTAATTTCAATTTAAAAATTAGCGGATCCAATATGACGGACAAAAATGTAAAAATAAGTCTCGTGAATTAAAACTGAAATCTCGCGGATTTTGTAGGTCGCTGATTACGAATCAGAAGTAAAAATTCGAAAATACAGAATAGCAGCCAAAATTTTTTAAAAATTGTTCCCGTGGTTTCAAAATGTGTCCTCAGGGTTTTTACACATTTTTTTATACATTGCTGTCGTTTTTCAAAGTTCGAATCTTTGTCAACTCTAATTTGTAGTAATGTATGGTCATTTATAATGCCGAGTAAAAACTAATACAGTTATTATAATTGTTTCATACATTTCAGCACTCGATTTTAATACAATATTTTGATATCTTAATTATCTGAAAGATTTGGCTAACATATGAAAGTTGTTAGTTTTTATAATCATATCATTGGTTACCTATTTTTGGTATTCTATTTGGTAAATAATTCTTAGATATAATTTTTAACTTCCTTCGTAGGTGCGATTAAATAATATTTAATTATTCAAGAATAATTATTTTAAAAAAACTATTTTAATATCTTATTTTTACAGTTGAATTATAATTACATGTGTTTATAACATATTTGTAAAGTTCCTTCAATATTAAAATAAATAATCTTTATACATAATGGTTTTCTTTGTAATAACTCTTCAATAATTAATCAACAGCCAATCACTAATACAAAATGAATTAAAAAATATATCATAATTTTTGGTTCGAAATCTTATAAAACACAAATTTTGTTTAGTCTAAATATATCTTAAACTTATTCAAATAGTTTCTAATATACTGTAATCTTTCAAAAATAACAAATTTTGCTTCAAAATCTTTTATTTTCTTTTTATAAATCTTAGGATATTATTTCAAATTATACATTATTATTAAAAAAAAAGATGAATTTTCAACAAAATAGTTGAATTTTCAACCAAAAAAAGATTATTTTTCAATGAGTTGCATTTTTAACTAAAAAATACGACATTTTTAACAACAGAGATGAACTTTCTACAAAATAGTTTAACCTTTTAACTCAATAATATGACTTTTCAACAAAAAAGTTCATTTTAATCCAAATAATTTAATTTTCAACCAGATGAATGAATTTTCGACGAAATATTTACATTTTTAACCTAAAAGATGATTTTCAACTGGAATGATAAATCTTCATATAAAAAGGAATTTTTAACAAAGTAATTTAACTTTTGACTTTTGACATACTTATTTAGGTTTAGGGTTATTTGCGCGAATCTCAGTGGTTAGTGACTGGCGTTGAATGAAACAGAACAAAAACAAATAGACTATTTTTCATGAACATTAATAGCGTCATTCGATTCAGGTAAAAAAATATAAAAAAATCTATGTGTTTCACCATTTTTGATGAACTTAATTGGTGACGTAGTATAAATTAAGAATACATCATTTATATTCATACTATATATAACAAAATCGACGGAGCAAAAAATTTTCCAATACAATTATTTATAAAAAGTGTTTAAATAAATAGTATTTTTTATCAGTTTGAACAAAATTACAGCTATGAGTCACTGGCAATGCATTTTTATTTGTTTACGCAAAAAAAATTGGGTCTATTTATGGAATAATGTTGGAAAATTTAAATTTGTTTAAATAATTAGCAGTTGTTATTAATTTTAAAAAATTACAGCAAGGAGTCACTGGCAAGACATTTTTGGTTGATTAAAAAAAAATGGAGCCTATTCAATTGTTCAAATAATTGTCAAACAGAAGCTATTCCTAATTAATCGGAATTAAGCATTAATTTCTTTTATATATACAAAAACTATGAATTTCAAACAACTAATCATTGCGAATTACGAGAAAATGGCTTGTGTCAATTAATTTGTTTAAAATACTCTCAACAATTTTTTAAGATCTTGAAAAAAAGTACATCGGAAAACTTAAGCAAAAAACATTGTTTATTTTGTAAATGTATGTATCCAAAATACATTAAGTAACTTTTCCAACATAAAATTAGATGCGCAAAGCTTGATCTTGAGGAAAATGCAAATATAGTCACGTTGGATATGAAAAAAACCAGTAACAAATATATGACTTTAATATATTATAATATTTACACTTTAATTGTTTAAGCAATAACAAGTAGCAATATCGTTTTTAATATTCAGTCAAAAGAACAAATTATAGGTCAGTATAGCAAAGTAGGAGGAGAGGACCACTCAAATCTAAATGGTAGCGTGAGCGGAATTCAGGAAGAAAGTAAAGGGAGTCCGAAAGGTTGTAGGTAAAATCATGACCGTAAGCGGAATTCGCGTGCACCGGTTTTAATGGCTTAGTTGCGGGGGTAATAACGGAGAGCACATTTAAGAGCTTGAAATTCAAAAATAACTTTTGTTTTCATTTTTGACATAAGGGATTTGAAAGTTACAAAATCAGAATCTCTGAATCTATACGATTACAAATATATCAAGTTTGCTTCGATAAGTTCAAAATACATCACGTTTCGTAAGTATCTCGTAAACTCTACGAGATATGTAAACACGGATAGCATTTTTAGATTCACCGCCAGCACATTACTGTACATATATAAATATATAAATAAAAAAGTTGTCATAAATAAATATATGCATGTAAATAAATGAACAAAAATTTGTAGTGTAAAAAGGGATTAGTTTTATCAAGACTTTATTGCAGCCAAACCTTTCTTACATGCCTTTCATGTTTCGGAATCCTCAAGGTTGGACCACCACAAATTAAAACATGAAAAAGGTCCTAAATCTTTCAGGCAATCTCTAGAGACGAAATAATTCAAATAGAGACTGATAATTCACTAAGATTTGTATGACTCGGCCTGACATTTTCGCCTGAGACGTTCGTGAGATATAATTTCGGTAGGGTATGTCTAGAATGTTTACATTTTTAGAATTAAAATCGAATTCATGGTCGAAAATTTGTAGAGTGTTGTTATCCTCCAAAAATATCTAACGGAAAAATGGATTGGACTTGAATTATTAGTCAAGACTTTTCTTGACGGAAGTCTGGCGGAGTAGACCTTAGGCAGTTTTACTCGCATTCCAATCCATTGTTCTGCATGATTCTTGTTTCGACCATCGATTTCTAAAATCGTAGGACCGGATGATGAATGTCATAAAAACAGCCAGCATCTGGCAGGCAGACGTACTTGAGTTTGTCATCTGGAAAAGGTTCAGGTACATAATTTATGTTTTCCTCGATGTCTCGGCATCGACATTCTGGCACGTTCATTTTCATTCTCTCTTCTCTCATTTTCTCTCTCCGCTCTCGCTCTCATTCTAACTCAGTGGCAAAGGTTTCTCTCTTCTCTTCTCTTCCTTTCTGCCGCGCCTCTGCCTATAACCGGTTTGTCGACCGGGCGATTGATTTTCCATCTCTAAAATCCTTCAAATAAGAAGCGCAAATTATTTGAAGGAGTGAGAGTTGAAAAATTCAATTAAATAAGGAAAGCTAAAAATTGGGAACGTAGATCATATTCAACAGGGACTTAATTTTCTTAATTAAAAGAAAACGAGCTCGGTCGGAATTACACTCAATTAGAAATTAAAATATTTTCAACTAGTTATTCACATGTAGTAGTTCCATACGAATATTAAGTTTAGTTATTTTCTTTTAACGCTTAAATTGGTTCCAATTAGTTGGCTTATTTTAACATGTTAAGCTTTGTAATAACTTCACACTGAGATAATTGATTACGCAGTTATTGATAATTATCAATTTATTTATAATTACGTCAAACTATATTTTGATTGATAAAAAAAAATCAATTAGTTATTTTTAATACATATAATCTTTCATAAACTAATTAGGCGAATATTGAAAATTAGTTAAATCATCGACGGTTAATTACTTCATTTTTTTATTTTAAATTGTTTAATTTTTACATGATAGGAATTTCTATGATTAATTAATGTGGACAAAGTTAAATTACCAAATATTAACAACTGCGATATATGCATAGGAGTTCTGATAAAATAATATTGTACTCGGGCTGATTTTTATATACATTTTATTAAGCTAAAAATGTACATCTTTAAATTAAATACATATATATTTAAATCTGTATTCTTTATCTTAGGGATTTTATAAATTTAATTTTAAGTTGAGTTTAGATTCGAGCGCCAGACTCACGGAGAGACGGTGGGTGGAAGTGGGTGTTTTTTCCCCACTACGCGAGTCCTTCCTCTCTTCGTTTTTAAATTATTCAATCAGCCAGCGGGACCTATCCTCTCTCCGTGCCGACAGGCCCTCGAACAAGGAGCAGCCTGCGTGCTGCGCACATACAGTTAGTCGCTCTACGATCTTGTAAGGAGGCAGATCTGCTGTTCTGTACTCTCAACCTCGTTGTGCATCGCTAGCATCCTCATTCGCTGTCTACATTAAAAGGGTTCTTCCTTACGTCTATTAAATATAGTTAATTGCCGTTGAAAGTGAGTTTTTGGCATTATTATTTGCTCTTTTCTTTTATTCTTAAATTACCATATTGTTTTTCCTTCTTGTACCTCCACCCTCGAAGCTCGAACGTCGTGGTTCGGCGGCGTACCTCGCCGTTAGAACTAACGGGAGAGTCAGAGAGGTTCTATTCCTTACCCCTCAGTTTTTATATATCTTTATATTATTTTTCCGCGATTTCCATTCTCGTTCTCGTTGCGTTAAGTGCCAATCTTATTATTTCTTGTGCCTGTGTATTTCCTGTGATCTGTGCCCTTATTCAAATTTATTCGTCTCTGCCCTTCCCCCCCGCTGCAAACGTCACGGTTCGGTGGCAAATATTGTTATTAGAACTAGCGGGAGAGCTGAAAGGGGTCCATTTATCATGTTCTCTGTTTAATTTATCTTCGCCATTTATATTGTCGTTCGCATTGGACTCTGGTGATCTCCATTTTCTTGTGTTTATGTTCTGGTGATTTGTTGTTCTAACGGCGAACTCGCCGTTAGAACTAGCGGGAGAGTCAGGGGGTTGTCGTGATTTCCTTTCGACCCTACCGTTAACACCTCAATATATATATTCTCGTAACCAATTCTAATTAGTAAAATGACGTTCCGCAGGTCATGGGTCGTAACAGACCGAGCAATCATCAACGTCGTGCTTTCGCGCGAAAAGTAGAGGCCGCTAAAGTAGCCGGAGTTATCAATTTTAATCCGGTACGTCCCGGATACGTCACCGCACCAACTGAGCCACCGGCTACCCCCACGGAGCCTAACCAGGATCAGACGGACGAGTTTCTCGACATTCCTTTGTCCTTTTCACCATTGACAACTCCTGACAGGATCGCTCATCGTTTCTCTCCGGTAAAACCATGTACTTCTCTAGGAGTCCGTCAGCAGAACGGTTCTGGAACTCCTGCCAGAGGTAGACCTCCACCTCTACGACTCCGTCGGCCGCGCCGCGCCCTGGGAACTGTTGTTTACGTCCCTGAGACCCCTCGGTCTCGCCGCACGCCTCCTCCACCTTCTTCACGGTCTCCTCGTGACCTGCTTCGGCAATATCGTAGTCGCTCGCTACGGACCTCTACCGTTAAACGCCGACTCACCCGGGATTCTCGTCTTGAACTCTTCACCGAGATGCGCCTCAACGGACACCTCGCCTTCATTCCTGAGGAGGTGCCTGATCGTCCCATTCGCACCGTGGTTTTCCGTTTTTGACCAATTTTCGATTCTTAACTTCCACTTTCTATATGCTTCAGAGAAGTGGATGGAAAAAATTGTAACTTCAATAAATTAAAGCTCAAAATCTCGTCTATGAAAATGAGACGAAGAACATACTGAAATATTAAGGTTGTATCTAAGTACCATCCCCGTACAAATAGTAGAGTCCCGTGAGGTGCCGTCGAGCCATGCTATATTGAACAAATTTCACAAGCCCGCATGGTGAAAATTTCATTGCGCTACTGGCTAAAAGATATGTGTCTGCGATAAAGACAGAGACTGAAAAACTAAGTTTATTGAAAAGAACAAAGAAACTTTGTCGAATATTGAGAAAAAAGTAATCACATCTAAATTAATAGGACCATTAGATTGGTTAGTAATCTGTTAATAGCAGAAAAACTATTAATAGAGAATTTTGTAGATCTCCTACTATTGAAAAAATAAGTGAGAAGTTATAAGGTAAAAAAGTATTCTCAGTTATAGATTTGAAAGATTGATTTCTGCACGTAGAATTATCTGAACAATCAAGCAAATTGTGCTCATATAGTATGCCTTTTGGGTATTATAATTTCAATAGAATGTCTTTTGGCTTAGGAAATGCGCCTGAGATACTTCAAAGGTTGAATAATTAAAATTTTTCAAATACAGAGGGAATTGTAGTCTATTTTTACGAGTTATTAATAGCGGCGGATTCTGAAAAAGGGCATGATGTAATTTTGTCTACAGTCACTGAACGAACGAAACAAGGCAATGTTAGTCTAACAAAACTGAACTACAAAAAGTATTAAGGATGACTAACTATTTAAATTAATATCTGCTACAAATGTCTGTCATAACAGCTCCTTCAAGGGGTCTTTGAAAATTTGGTGTTATACGTAATTGGTTTCAATTAAATCAGATGCAAGTGATAAGAACTTTTATTATATTTTACCAATTTGATTTTAGTCCGGTATAGAGCGATATGAGCGATACTAGGGAGAAAGGTACGCAACGAGCGAGATATCGAACGTGAGACTTTCTTTATGAACGAGAGTTGAATTAGCGTGCGAGAGAGACGAGAGAAATGAGCGAGTGAGGATGGCAACAAAAAGTTCGATCTGAGCGTTGTTCTTTGTTCGGTCATTGCAATTGCACGTCCGGTTGCAGCCCTGTTTAATTATGATCATTAAAACGTTCTTACTTTATTAATATAGAAAGTAGGTTCTCAATTCAATAAAACCTGCCCAAAATTAGAGGCGTAAGCCATAGAGAGAGAAAAATTGACTTAACACTTCAGAAGTGAGATTTCACCCAATGCCCGAATCGTGTTGAATCTTGACTTTTCCGAAAAAAGGCCGGTTTGTAGAATTGCGTGTCGGGATTGTGATGTGTTTGGACTATCATCTTTACTTGGGTGTTACTGAAGGAGTAACATTTATTTGAAGTCGCTTTATGTGGATTTTCATTTGAATGTGGAGCACGAAAGGGAGTGCCGGTATTTGTTTGAATAAAACAAAGGGGGTTTTTATTCAGGAGTGTTGGATCTCTGCCGCATACGACACAAAGGAAGGAAATGGAAATTCGAGAAGACAGTGATCGGCCGTTCGACGATTTTGAGCGGTTCGTGCGCGGCCTCGACGTTGGTGCGTTTGATAATGCAAATGCCTCATATTACGACGATTGGTCGGTTCACGGAAATGAGTATACACTTAGAAATAATACCGTTCGCCAAAATTTCGAAATCCATATCCGTGTAGACCAGTGCTCGCAATATTCGACAAAGAGGGGAGTCGTGCGATCGCGAGAATCCGGACGCGCCCGAATTGAAGGCAAATAATTTTAAAGGACGTGAGAATCAACAAGGCAACATGCAGAATATTGGGAGTTCGAGTAATTTTCAGCCGAATCCGCGAGTGCATCGAATCCATCTTTGCAGCGTAGTTTGAACCCTTTCATTGAACCTAACCTAAACCCAGGCGGCGTTCCACTACGTCGACATCGCGACGGTGATGCCAGTCAATCACTACGTTTAAATAACGGTAATCCGCGTCCGGATGAAGTGAGCATTTTTGAACGTATGATGACTTTAATGATTGAAGATAATCGACGGCGAGACACGATTTTTGAAAGGGTGATTGATCGAGTGACCACACCGCGTGTGAATTCAGCTACTGGATCTAGCCCTACGGTCGACATGTACCATGTCTTGCCCGATATAAGCCGCCGTAAACAAATTTTAGATGGTGAGAAAGGAAGTTTACATGCACGTGACTGGTTCAAAAATTTAAATAGCACTGGCCAACTTCAGCGGTGGCCTCCAAGTATTATGCTCGAGACAGCACGTTTACAACTTAGTGATGGAGCCTTGAATTGGTTCAAAATGAATTCTGATGAATCCACTACATGAGATTAGTTCGAGCAGGCCTTCAGCAAAACGATCATCGTTTTAGAATATCTAACTACGAAATGGCGTAGAATGACTGAACGAGTCCAGACAATATCCGAATCTCTCATCGCCTACTGTATGGAGAAAACAAGATTATGTGCTGAAATGAATCTGACGTTCGAAAAGACCAAGGAGCAGTTATTGATAGGACTTTGGACCAAGAACTTGTGTGTGGCTATGGACGCGAGAAAGCACAAGGATCTCGACGAGATCTTTCATGACATGCGAAAACACGAGCGCATGTGTGATCAAGGAATCGAACCTGTCCGAGGAACGAGGGAAGTTGGATTTTCGAAGGTAAAATCACTGGAAGAGCCTAAAAAGACCATTACCGAAGATTCATCTTCTCTACAGACAGAAGATCCAAAGGCGAAGGTCAATCTGGACGGAAGACCTCCACTGCATAACGAAGTAGGAGATCTAAAATGTTACAATTGTAACAAATTGGGACAAATTTCCAAAGATTGCCCGGAACCAAAGAAAGAATTTTTTTGCAAAAAGTGTAAAAGTGAAAAGAGAAACTGAATTACAAACGGATGCGACTTCTAAAGGACTAGCAGCAATGTTCCTTCAACCAGACGATAAAAGAATGTTGCGTATGGTTTACGCAATCAGCCGTCGCACAAGCGAGGTAGAATGTAACTACCACTCCATGGAACTGGAATTATTAGCTATTATATGGGCGGCTTTACCCAAAAGTATGAACGTGCGATTCCATGATTTACAATCACATCAAGGTTTGAAGCGTACTGTAACTAAAATAAGTCAGTTTTACTATTTTCCTTCGATGCGTAGGTATGTGAAACAACAAATTTACGGCTGTATCAAGTGCATCATGATAAAGGCAAAAACTGGTCGCCATGCGGAAGAACTACATCCGATACCCCCAGGAAGGAGATCTTTCGAAAAGGTCCACATGGACCACGAGGGACCATTCGTCACTTCAAGTAAGGCGAATAAATAAGTTATAGTGCTAACCGATACTCTAACCAGATTTACAGTTTTAAAGGCAGAGCGAAACACCATAGCAGTTGGTGTCGTATATTTTTAAAAAGATTTCGTCCTTAATCATGGAGCTCCAGAACGAATTATCACTGGAGTAATGATATACAAAGGACCACTGCCAAAGACGCTGTTCTGTTTTCTCACCGCTAGCCTCTAAGTCAAGCCAGTGAATAGTTCGTTTTCACGAATTTTCAAATCAAAATATTCAAGATTTCCGTTTACGGATAAAATGATACAATTTTGTACGAAATCTGCAAAGATTTGGGAAATGTTCATTACGGTTCCGTTGGAATTACTTCAAACCAAAGGTGCGAAAACAAAGAATGTTTCTCCTGATTTCATGTCTAGGATGTCTAACAACTATTTTTTTATGAAACACAAAACCCTCGCCATAGCCGTTTTTGCAAAAAATCCATTTTTAATTTAAAAAATTCGAAATACCCTTTTCTTCTCGATAACAAAGCGAGATATGAAAAAAGTTATAGGAGCAAAATTATTCCCTGGAGAAATTCCTACAAAATACACCCTTCATAGGTTTTAATCTTACGTAGTTTCTTCAAAAACTTGATATTTTTATTTTAAGAGATAAAAATTTGTTTTCTACCGTCTTATACTAGCTAAAAAATGAGAACAGATAAATATTATTATTCCAATTGTCTGAAGATGTTTTTTTATTTATTTTTAAAATTTTATCAGTTTAGGGTGAAAAGTTTGTAGTGTTAAAAAACGTTCAGGATGAGTGCATTCCTAGCTTCTCTACTCAAAATAATTATATCGAGAACAATAAATAAGGAAATAGAAAATTTGATACTTAATTTAAAAAATCAAGTTTTTCAAGGAAACAAAGTGAGATTAAGAATTATAAGTGGGGCTTTTTTGTAGGAATTTTTCTAAGAAATAATTTTGCTCCATTACCTTTTTCATATCTCGCACCGTTTTCGAGAAAAACTGAGTATTTCGAGCTTTAGGCATTGAGGGTGTTGTAGCGGGGTGCACAAAAATGGTGAAATCTGTGAAGCACTCAAAAATTACCAATAACCTACGATAATTTTGTTTTAAAAATGCACGTTGAAAATTTCCTAGACTCCTGAAGGGGTTTCGCTGTAGCAGGACAACGACATGAAGTGTGAAGTAAGCCGACTGACACATAATGGCGCTGATAGCTCGACCGTACTGGATTGTACTACGAAAATACACTGTCGGTAAAAGTCGCATCTGTCTTGGCGAGAACTTTAAATTTGAATAAAAAATGTACTTTGCGATGATATTTTTTTTGTTTATTGACAAGTCCGAACGATTGGCGAATGCAACAATATTACTGCTATTGCTAAAAAAATTTCTTGTAAAAAATGGTTACTTCGTTCGAAGTGTGCTGCATAGAATGATTTCAATTTTAATTAATTTGCCCACTGAATTTCTCCGAGTGCACTATCTCGATATATAAGAATGATAAATCTTTGCGAATGAGGGTCGATGATTTTTAAATGTCTGCAAAGGTTTGCGATTTTGATATTTTCAATAAGAAATTTACATTTCTCCTTCAAGATATTCAAATCATAATTTTCTCTCTATTACAGCAAATTTTTGTGAGGTTTCTGAGTGTGTGATGTATCTGAGTGTGCCTTTCTGAGGGCGTTTTAGATTCTGAGAATGCGAGTAATATTATTATTCTATAAAATGAGAACAGGTTGTACAACACATAACTTATTTATAAGATTCTACGTAATGCCTCATTTCCATATTTTTTGTATGTTACAACACAACAAATATGTACGACATGTCTATAATTTTATATGAATTTGAAAATTATTATAATAGTACGGCGGTTAATGGACGATATTGCGACCAACCTTGCATTTTATTCTAGAGCATTCAGACTTGGCACATTTGTAGTATATACTCCCAGCTTACTTTTAAGAAGTGGAAACAAGATTGCAACCCCGGGAGAGCAGCGTTATAGCGGGTTGCCTACCTAACAGTGGTAGATTTCGAAAACTTAACAAATCGTCCGTTTCGGTGACTTCTATGGGCCAGGATCGGTCCCCCACTTGATATTTGGTAGCTTAAGGCATATGTCGACAATGGCGATGGGTTGTGGAAGTGGGTTGCCACCTTTCAGGGGCACCCATATAAAATACTGGAATCACAGTGTTTCTATCAAAATTTCTGGCACAACTGATACATCTGCGGCATTTTTTGGTGAAACTACCTCCTATGAAACTAAAATCTAATCATTGATCAAGAAATATTCGAGCATATACTTGATCCAAGGATTTTCGTCCCAACAGCCTCACATCTTTCCTCCTAAAAAACAGTGCAAAGACTTGAGGATAGATATATCTGCGACAAGGTCCTATCAAGTAGGCTACTTCATAAGGAACAACACGCCCATAGGGCTGGTTACTCGACCGAGGCGACCCTAAGCGGAGCAGTAAACCTAATCGATGGAAAACTGAAGGAGAAAGGCCTCGCGATTAGAACCTCCATGGATATCGAAAGAGCCTACAACTACACCTCAAAGAGGTGATCTGGGCGACCATGATTGCACGTGATGTACCTATTGCAGTCGTTGAATGGCCCTGCCACATGTGGGCCAACAGGAAACTAGCAACGACGAAGGGTGATACCACTTCATGTGGTACCGTTAACTCGGGATGTCCACAGGGAGGCGTTTTATTGTCCCTTCTATGGTGCTTGGTAGTGGATGAACTGCTTCATCTGCTCTCGAGTCAGGGCTACCACGGTATAGGCTACGCGGGCGATATACCGAATATCGTGCGCGTCCAGCATCTGGATGCGCTCTTCGGAGTAATGCAGCAAGCACTGGGGATAGTGGATTCTTGGTGCAAGACGTCTAGATTATCGGTGAATCCGAGTAAGACATATGCTGTTGTATTCACCAGACGGTATTAGTGGGAAACTACGAGTACACTGAAATTGGTAGGACAACAACTGGAAATCAGAGAGCGAGCCAAATATCTAGGAGGCATCCTAGATAAGAAGCTGTCATGGAACGAGCACCTGGAAAATAAGTAAAAAAAGCTAGTAGCAACTCTATGGCTCTGTAGGAGAACCATAGGGTAAAGCTGGGGCTTAGAGGCTGTGACATTTATGTGGATCTACACAGCGATCTTGCGACCCAGGCTAACCTATGCGGCGGTGGTCTGGTGGAGCAGGGTCGAACTGTCCACTGTGAATCACCCACTCGCTATCTCTTTGACAAGAAGTATCGTGTTAGCCTATCCACGAAGGACGATTGGGTAGCGGTTAGATGGCTCCAGAAACTAGGAGAAGGCAGGAGCTGGTGTATATCGTAAAACAATTGGAATGGGCTTCACAATTTCGATGAGGTCCTACGTCACAGTCCTACAATCTGAGACTATGGCCATGCTCCAGTATTATATTTTCGTAAATTTATGACATTATTTTCTCATTAGCTATATAAATAAATTATTCTTGAACTAAAATTAAACTATCTTCGACTTCCCGACTAAGAGGTGAATAGACCTTCTCTAAATAGTTCTTCACCAAAGAGCAACAACTTCAGAGGTAAATTATAACAGTTTTCATAAGACAGAGGTGAAGTAGAGTGAAATTTCATCAAAAAATGCGGCAGGTATACCAGTTGTGCAAGAAATTTTGATAGAAACACTGTGATTCCGGAATTTTCTGTGTGTGCCCCTGAATGGTAGGAAACCCGCTTTCACAACATATCGCCATGGTCGACTACTAAATGTCAAGTGGGGGACCGATCCCAACCCATAGAAGTCATCGAAACGGACGATTTGTGAAGTTTTCGAGAATTACCCCTGTTAGGTAGGCAACCCACTATACCGCTACTCTTCCGGGGTTGCAACCTTGTTTCCACTTCTTAAAAGTAAGCTGGGGGTATTTAATAGAAATGTGCCAAGTTTGAATGCTCTAGAATAAAATGCAAGGTAGGTTTGACTAACCGCCGTACTATAATTTATGGCAAGACAAGATTTGTACATAATTCAATAAATAATGTTGAAGAAACTTGCAAAATTATTATCGATTATCATCAGCGAGTTCACTGCGGCATCCTTTTATCACTTGTACACTTTTCCTTTTCCGAGATCATTTTCGTAGTACGATCCAGTGCGGTCGAGCTGTCAGCGCCATCAGCTGTCATCACACTTCACGTCATTGCTGCACTATTTCACTATTATTATTTAGCAGTTACCGTATTTTTTTCGAAAAACCAGACTTACTCCATGTCCTGCCACCACAAAACCCCTTCCGGGGTCTAGAACATTTTTAAAGTGCATTTTTAAAACGTCGAAATCGAACTATCGTAGGTTATTGGTAAGTTTTAAGTGCTTCACAGATTTCGCCATTTTTGTGCACCCCGCTCCAACAGCCTTAAAACTGGGTTTCTTTTTGAAAACAGCTTCGGCGAGGATTTGATTTTTTTTCGAAAAATAGTTTGAAGACATCCCAGATACAAAATTAAGAAATATATTCTTGCGTCCAGGTTTCAGAGTTTTAGAGAATCTGCTTGAGACAATATTTAAAAAAAAACTGATCCAAAAAGAAAAATTCATTTTTTGAAATCTTCTTGCTGCCTGAATACATACATAGCTTGCAAGTGATGTGATTGCAACTAATTTATAATTATTTAGGCTTGATCAGACCCTGAATCAGGTTTTAATTTCACGATCCTAAGTACGATTGGACTTAGTGTCTGATTTATGGTCTGACTTAAGATCGGAAGTTTTGCTCCAGATATTTCCAAATTGATAAATATCGCCAAATTTACAGTATATACTAAATTAATTTCTCAGCAATCGTTTACATTAGGCCCTTTATTCCGGTTACTCTTCTAATAAATTTTCTATTATCACAAAAGTTCTGCTTTAGGGTGAGCCAAAAGAAATTTTTGTTTTCAAATTACAAAAAAATTAACTCCCTACGGTGATTCAAGAGCATCAGACGTTTTGAATTTTGAAATTTTAGATATCAGTACTATTGGGTTCAGTTTTACTGTTAAAAAATTTATAATATTGAAAATTTACCTTTAGTACAACTTTTTCCAAATCCTGCGTTGTGTGTATGTCTGTCGTAGCCATTTCTCGTGAAATATTTGTATTTTCCATCTTCCATGTGAATTTGGGATCGCTCTCCATCGTATTTTATTTGCACGAAATATTCTCGCGATTGACCCTGAAACAACTTTTCGACTTCTTCAATTTTTAAACGCTCCAAAAGCATGGGCTTAACGTGAAAAAATATCTTGATTCGTGGTTTTTCTACATGGTCGTAAACATTTAACCTATTGCAAACCTCATGAAGATTTGACGTCACACCAAATAACTCTTCGGCGTTCGGATGCAAAGCTGTAACATATAAAATGGAATAATGGGTCGGCATGTTTCCTCATGATCCTTTACCCCATTTTTTTCAAAATAGGTGTTCCATCTTATCTTTTATTCCCAACCTACAATCCTCAGAACTTAAAATAGGCAAAAGGCGCCCACGGGAAGTCAGAAAAGTTTAAACTAGAATAGATGTTTATTTTAAAATTAACCTAAAATGTTTTACGGGAGGAAATAAAGGCGAAGATAAAGAATAATCTTTTAAATTTAAATTTAATCAAGTATTTATTATAAATAATTAAAATATTTATTTAATTTATTTTATAATTATCCTTCGTGTGGCTAGAACTGAGAAGAAGAAATGTTTTTGATTAATCAGTTAAGAGCAGTGATATTGAAGCTTCTGGATATCACGTCTTGCATGTCACTCTTAATTCAGGAATACAAATCCTTTTTGCCTCAATTGAATATGTATGAAGCTGTCAGACTGCAAGCTCTGAAGCGCAAAATTGTTTAACGTGAAACCAAATTTAAAGTTCTAGGGGATAATGTTTTCAATTTTCGAAGGGTTTTAATTAAAAACAATATTACAGGGGATTTTCCTTTAAAATACACAACAGAGATCTGAACGAGTTCTTTTTAAATTATTTATTTTACATGTGCATGTTGTGTGATATTTTTTTATGTTATTTCCTTATGTTTTTGATTTTTTAAATCGTTTGTGATTAATCGAATTGATTTTTACTAATTGCATCCTGATTTTTTTTGCCACGTGATTTTATACATTGACAATGAGGTCTCTAAGGGCGACGCGTTTCGGCAACGGCGTTATTGGTTTCGAGGCGTGGCTTATTTCAATACAAACGAATGACTTTTGTGTAGAGCAGGGCATCCGCCACCTTCCAACGATTAATTGACAAATTCATCAGCCCATAAATGCATCTTCGCTGTTTCACATATCTCGATGACACTATCATCGTGTTAGAGACCTTTGATGAACATTTAAAATGATTACGGAAGGTGTTAAGTAAAATCTATGGTGCCGCTCTAATTATTACCCTCCATAAGAGCATGTTTTGCGATCAGAGGTACGGTATTTAGGATATTGGGTAAATGAACCAGTTTTGTAACCTGATGCGGAACGCGTGACACCTGCCCTGAGTTACCCTGCGCCGCGCAATATTCGGCAGCTTAGAAGATTTTTAGGTATTGCTACCTGGTTTCGGCGCTTTATAAAAGGGTTTGCTTCACTTTCGGAACCCCTCATTCGCCTAGTATTTCGGGAAAGTACTCAGTGGAATTGGGCGGAGCATCAAAAGGCGGTGACCGAGGCAATCAAAAAAGCACTCTCACCGGCCCCAATTTTAGCATCTTATTATTCAATCGCAATTATTCACCATAATTATGGATCATAGCAGTTTATGATGAATGCATAATTTGCATAATCCGACCGGTTGTTTGACGCATTGGTCACTAGAATGATTAGAATACCGATTTAAGATAGTCCACCGTAAAGGAACTGTAGAGCGGAAGTAATCGATGATCCGCGGTACTGCCGTCTAGCTAACGATGTACAAAATTTCCCTGGAAGGTATCACGGGTGGAGAGTTATAGAAGGGAAATTATATGCATTTAGGCCGAACCCTCTTATAGATCTAGTCATGGAGGATACAGAAGCGTGGAAATTAGTAGTTCCGACTGACAAACGGCAACAAGTGTTAAGCGAAGTGCATGACGAACCTCAGACAGGACATCTGTGCGTACAAAAGTTGCACGCTAGAGCGGTGATGTCTTACTACTGGCCCGAATTTTTAGAGATGTAGTAAATTATGTGAAGAGGTGAGATATTTTTCAGCGCACAAAGGTCTCACAACAGTCGTCCTAGATTGATGGAAAAGCAGCCAGTGTAAAAAACGTAGGAGCGGCTTTAGAAGACTTAGTCATTTCAAGGTGGTGTAAACCGGAGGTGATCTACACCAATAATGGGACGGAATTCAAGTGTTAACCGAAGTGGATGATAAACCTCAGACGAATGATGCAATCACACGAGTGATTATGTCCTTTTGCTGTGTCAAATGTTGGCGCTTATGTCCTTGTACGGTGACGGACGGAAACGATTACGTAACCCTAAAAACAAAATTTCAATCATTAAAAGATTTGTTCAAGTTAAATCTAACTTTATTTCAAGAAGATACCAACACCAGTGTTTAAAGTTACCTATGCCAGTATCTAAAGTACCTCATCTCGAAATTGCGCATGTGCAGCTTTTTCACCAGTGCCTAAAGTTAGCCATATTCAAACTGCGCATGTGCGAAAATTGTTTCGCACACAGTCTGCTCATAGTATGTCCAGCCTTTTTGAATTGTGGGAGGGCACTGCGGCAAAAATTAAGCCTCCGAGAGGAGGAGAATCCCGATAATATTCCCTTACTCGAGAAAGGGAAAGGTGTAGATCGTATGGAGCGGCTGAATGAATTCAAAGATTTAGTTAGGCTTCATTTAGAAGAGTCCCATGAGAATTAAATTCGCTTTATAATCAATAGCGACGTGACTTCAAGTATCAAGTTTTTGTCCTTATAGGAGAAGAAAATATCTGCTGAATTAAATAAGCGCTTTCATGGTCCTTTCCATTTTATGCAGGGAGCTATCATCCTTGGGTTGCTCAGTGTCCTCAAGACACACAAGGGTTTCGCCGGGCTGATGTTGTGATATCGACGTGCCCTGTGGCCACCCAGGTCACGGTCGTGAGACGTGAACATAGGTGACATTTACCGCGGTTCTACTTGGAGCCAGTGTCATTTTCATAGATAGCAGTTTCTCCCAGTGCAGTGGGACTCTGCATATTTATATAAACACAAAGTTTAGTAAAAAAATGTATTTCTTGCAATTGAAAAAAAAATTATTTGATTACAAAAATTGGTACTTAATGCCAAAAATTAATAAGTCTTATTACCCTTTGTTGACTATTTACTGCAGATAATATAACCTCAATTAATATTTTAAATAATCATATAATTATATATAAAAAAGTTATTAAATGTATACAGAACTAAAAATTATATATTTATTTATTTAAGGTTTGATAAAAGTAAAATATTAGTACAATACAAATTATTTTATTAAACTCATTAAAACAAATTTTGATTAAAGTTGTTCAAAATTAAATTTATAAGCTAATAATAATTACATTTATAATTAAAATGCTTAAAATTATATTGAATATTTTAATCATAATTAAATATTTTATTACATTAAATAGTGTGTATATTATAACGGGGTCCCGGCTACACGCGCCATTATTTTATCTTTTCTCCAACTTGACTAATTTTAATGACTAGATACTGTCGAAGAACTGCAACGAATCGATAGTTATCAAAAACTGACGCCGGACCACGATTCGAAACCAGGCGGCTGGTGTTTCTACGCCAAGAAGCGATCCAGTCTGAAGGGAACCAGGCCCACTGGATTTGTAGACACTCGCGGCGCCCCCCCCCCCCCCCCACTATCGACTCTTTTCTTCTCTTACGAGGTCGATATGTAGAGATTATATAACATTATCAAATCTAATTTGTTATTGAATTCCGTAATGTTACAATATATAAATAATACCAATAAATAAATATACTAATAAAAGGGGGCCTAAATTCCGAGGCAAGGAGAGTTATTAAAGAAATTTAATTATTAAATTCAAAGTGATTGATTATTAATGAATAATTTATAGCACTACAGATAAAATATATAAACGTCAATTTTTTTAATAATGTTACATCCCGAAATGTTACAATTTTAGGCAACACCGACAACTAAGCATAATCTTCCTTATCCCACGTGATATAGGATAATTCCACTAATTTTAAACGAGCACCTTACTGATCATCTCCGAGTTCAAACCTAACTATGATAATTGTGCCACGGTCGGTAAAATAGAAACTTCAAGATAAGTAAAGTGTTGCCATGCAAGGATAAGAACTCAAGAGGCTACCGATAACAATAACAATAACAAAGTCAAAACTAATCATATGGAACATGAATACACACGTATATCAAAATTAAAGTAATAAGTTATCGATATAATGTCATACTCAGTTTACTACTAAAGTATAACCCACTCAGTGGAAGGACCTGTATACAGTCAGGCAAGGCATAACCAAAAGCGTCTGACTACATACATAGAAATAAGGATAAGTAGCATACAGAATAACTGTTCACGAGAGGGCGACGTGCAAATCAATACGAACACCGAGACTTTTAGCCAAGCGAATGCATTAGTCATCTGAGTCACTCACTGCGAGGTATCAATATCATCGGTCAACGATTCCAGTAATAATCGTGCCGTTTCAGAAAATTAAAGAAACGTGCCATTTCAGAAAGTTAAAGGAACGTGCCATTCCATAAAGTTGAAGGAACGTGCTTACAATTGAAAAATCTTATCTTGAGCATGGGGACGCGTAACTATATAAACCCCATATACATCCCTGTAAGACGTCTTACGTTCCCGGCAGTCATACTGGTCACTTCGATCTGCGAACAACGAATCACTTTGACAAAGTTGCGGTTTCTATCTCATTGTGACCGAAGAAATGCTCTGATTAAGTCGTGCACTTTCGAGTTCATTTTAAAATAGTTAAAGTGCTTGAGTCTCGAACTAAGTCCCTTCGGCTAAGACTTTCGGTCGTCGTATGAGTCTATTTCGAGGTAAAGTCCGCAGTGTTATACTTCCGTATAAAGAACTCAGAGTGGATTCGGTGGCTGTGTAGGACCGTGTATCGCTCTACGGGTTAACTGTGATCGTGAATTCTTTCGCTACAACCCAAACTAACTCTGCGAGAAGATCTTGCCATTCTCTTCCGAATATAAAGACGCAAGCGACAATCATACTCTCTCTTGCCCTATCAAGGAATAAAGGTACATGTAAGTTTATTTTATGTAACTCTTAACTCTGTTCTTATTCTTTAAAATAAATCAATTATTAAAGCAACTATCTCTCACTCATTTAAAAACTGCAATCTGACACAGTTCGCGTAGGGCTGATAAGAGTCACGTCTTACCAACCTGACAAAATCAGCACACTGGTCTCTCGCTTTTCCTATTTTCCATACTACCCTCGCCTTTTGCTCGGGACGTGACAATAAAATTGATGAAATATACATTTTATTCATAACTAGAATAATTAGAATAATATTAAACATTAAAATTATGATTAAATATTGTATTAAACTAAATAGTGTGTGTGTGTATATAATATATATACACCAAACTAAAAAAGTTGTAGATGCGGTTCAAAACGTTCGAACGCGCAGAGCATCCGACAATGGGTCGGCAAACAGTGCCGATCACCCTAGAGTTTGGGTTGCTGAAAATAATTTAGATGGAAACACGACGACGAACGGGCGAAACCCTCACATTGAGTGGACATATCAACTCAAGGATCACTTGCTAGACTACTACGATCCCGGCAATATCCCTGCTCATGGAGGATTTATGGCGCGTATGCACGCTCTGTGGTGCCAGAAGCACCCAAATCTTCAGCACGTTTTGCATCAGTTATTGCGAAATTAACGTGCCTACCTCTTGAAAAATGGATATGTACGCGGAGCGCTTCCCCAACCGCTGCTTGAACAAGCTGCAGATGGAGATGAGGTAGCGACATTAAAACCAACCGCGGAAAGCAGGCGTTAATGAATGCGTCCCGTGTTCAGTATGTGATTGACTACATAACATCTGGTAGACCGATCACGGCTAGGGTTCGAAAGTTCGCCCAAGAACTGAGGATCTACAATCACACACTGAACAAGTCAAAGCTGCTGATAATCAATCACCATATTGTTGACAAAAGACGAGTGTTATCTGGCGCAAGGAGGTAAATACAGAAGAGGCAGCAATGGATCAGGGAGAATCAACAGTTTCTCGCTGACCCATCGCGCCTCTTCAGCGATTATTTTGTATCTGTCAAAAATCGACTCAAGCCCAACGAGGTAGAGACTTTTTTGAAAAAAGGTATACAAGATTCCGGAAACACTGCTGTTGAAAGAAGATACTAATAATATCATTCGCTTCAAGGAGTTTTGCGACAGCCTCATAACATCTGTGGAGGAATGTCCATCAATCACTGTAGAATAGGTGAAAAAAACATTAGGGGTACGAAGAACTTTTCCGCTGCAGGAACAGATGGTATCAAGAAATTCTGGTAGAAGAAGTTTACTTCTACACACCAACATCTGGCTCGCATATTCACCTCATATATACAGTCGAAAACGCCCATTTCGCAGTGGCTGGTGTTAGGACGCACTATACTCATAACGAAAAAGGCAACTTGTCCAACCCAAAGAATTACAGGCAATAACTTGTTTGAACACACTGTATATGATCTTTACAGCTGTCCTAAACAACAGGATTGTTTGAAGAAGTGAACCTGTGTGGAAAGAGATGTATGAACAATGTGGCTCGAAAAAAGTGGAGCA
>CAKNWW010315599.1:0-10639 GCA_932074435.1 Andricus kollari | reverse complement strand
CTGAACTAACCGCGGCAATTCTATTGAAATGCAATTATAGGACTTCTAAATCATCCAACTTCACTTTGTTTTCTAATTCCGAGTACTTTTGCTCTTCTAAATCTTATTCATCATTAGCAGATTTATGGTCGTCATAATCACTAGACTTACCATATTAGCAGCGCGAAGCGCGTTTTTACCGTTTTGACATGATAGTAAAGTTATGAAGCGGTACTTAGAACCTGAATATTAGGATTAGACGGCAGCACTTCCTATACTCTACATGCTGGATGCTTTATAACCCTATTTTCAGGGAAATAATGTTAGTTTATTTTCCTAAAATGTATCCCCAACACAGACTTCTTTCACCAGTTCGGAAAAGTGAACTTATCACTCGCAAAGTATTTGGCATAAAGCGCCCATAACACGTATGTGTTGCATAAGCTAAATAACTATGTTCGTCTTGCAGACGGAGTGAAGTCATTATTTACAATATTTTTACTGCTAACTCGATTCTTACTTTTCTGAAGTTTTTTTCTGTTCTACCAAACGATTATTTATACATATTGATTTTCGTTCAGTCATATTCTGCATTATGTTCGTTAATTACACAGCCCCACAAAGAAAGTAGTAGTTCCGACGATCCAGAATAGTAAATTCATAACCATTTTGGGTCGCTGAATCCGCATCCGAAGTCGTAATTCCATAATTATATCTTGATTTCTGCCCAACCGCAACAAATGTACGAAAACAGTGTTTTTTGACGTTAGGAAATCTTGAGGTTAGGAAGAAAACGAGAGCAAAGTTCGAAAATCCGACTTCGGATTCAGGGGCCCATAATACGTAAGAATTGACTAACCTGGTCCGTCGGAACTCCTACTTTTTTGTGGGGCTGTGAAATTTATGAAAATAGTGTTTTTTGATGTTATAAAAAAAAACAAGAGCTTACTTTGTAATTCCGACTTAGGATTCCGATTCAGCGACCCAAAATACGAAAGAACAGACTAATCTTGTCCGTCGGTACTCCTAGTTTTTTGTGTGTGTCTCTGTTATCTAATAAAATAATATTTCTATTTTTATATTGTTATTTTTTTCATTTTACTATTGTTAATGAATATCTTTGTTTCTGATCAAAAGCTCTTGCCAATGTTTTAATATAAAACTTTTAAAATCTGTTTTTTTCCACTATCGTTTATTTCACATAAATATGTATCTTGAATCAATTAACTTTCTGTATTACTTATACTTTTCATCATCTTACATCTGGCACTGATTTGCAGCAGATTTCATGAAAGTTTTTTTGTTTAAGAAAATAATCCGCAAGGTACTCGCTTCTGAGGCACGCCAGTGCATCACATTCACAAAGTATGTGATGAGCTGTCTCCTCACGAAAATCACACTTTCAACAACGAGGGTTGTCTCAAATCCGCACGTTATTCAAATGTTTTCTCAGTCGGCAGTATCCAGTAAGCATCCCTATTACGACATTAGTCTGGTTTCTTTCCAAGTTTAAGAGTTCAAGCGTATTTATTTTCAGAATTTACCTGTTGATCAGCAGTTTTTATTTTAATTATATATAACATTGAAACGTTCCTCACACTTGTATTTATCATATTCTTTCATATGCATTGATGCATAGTATCGAGAAATATAACATTTCTTTTCCACGCTTAAAAATTTCCCGCATACCAGACACCGGGAAAGTTCAGCTTTTTGAAAAGACAAAAAGTCGAAATTTTTAAAAATTTTATAAAATTGCC
This sequence comes from Andricus kollari, assembly GCA_932074435.1. Taxonomy (NCBI): domain Eukaryota; kingdom Metazoa; phylum Arthropoda; class Insecta; order Hymenoptera; family Cynipidae; genus Andricus; species Andricus kollari. The sequence continues at coordinate 8,900 of CAKNWW010315599.1, read as the reverse complement.
GTAAACGTGTTTAAGGCTAAAACCTGCGAAAATAACTCCAAGCATTAAAGTTCAATAAAGTTCCATATAGTTGGTATAATATATTTATGCCAGTCAACCAAGTGAAAGATCCAGATTCTTAATAATTTAATTAAATAATAATTTCGTTACTTGGAAATAACCTACTCAAACTAAAATTATCAGTCATCAGTTCGAATTATTTTAAAATTTAAAATAGCGTTATTTAATGAGTTTGAAATCAGGGGTTATGATTTCAAAAACGGAAATGAAAATAAAATGAAAAAAAAGATGTCGTGAAGTGGTTGGAACAACAGATGATAACTTTGTACCATGGCGTGTACACTTTTGGGTTCTTTTGTACGTCTTTTGGTATATATTTTTGTACGTACTTTTATTCATCCTTTTAATAGTTAACTTTTATGCTTGGCAGCAATCCCCTACATCGACTGAAACTGAGACTGGCTATTCAGGAGATGGTATCATTAACCAGTCCATCTGCACCAAAAACTTCACGTACAACTTTAGCATTCGGGGATATGAATCATGAGTGGATCGGAAATGTTTGGTTGCTAGGTCTTGGTTTACCACAATATCGGTCTACTTTTATGGAGTGCCTTGTAGACGCCAGAATGCTAGACCATCTTACTAAAAAGGACCTTCGAGGACAACTCCGAATGGTTGATAGTTTTCACAGGTGATATTCTTTAATAAGATTTCCTAAAACTATTTATGTGTTGACAGAATATGAATCATGAGCTTATGCAGTGCCATGCAGAAGATTGGCTGCGTTCAGGTCATGAAATAATTTATGCTTTTACTGTTCCGTTAAAATCGAAACCTATCACCAGAATCACACTATTGAACCTGGTAACACATTACTAACCTGGAAACTACCTCAGTACCTCATGCATCACTCCTCCCTACAGTGAGAAAAATGCGTCAGTTAGGTGGCAAAAAATAATTCTCGAAAAAAGGTAATGCTTTTTATATGTTTAAACACTAACGTCTAGCACATATACAAAAAGTTAAATTAGAAGGTTACTTTCTGTGATAGGTAAAAAAGGTACTAAGAAAAATTTTCTTTTTAATCTCGATAGACAGTTTAAAAAAATTATTTCATGCAACCAAGTTAAAGGTACATAATGTGTGAAGGGTGGCATAGCAAAATGATCAAGCTACACTTGGCCGGAAATTATGATATCAAGTAGAAAATTCTAAGTATTTCAAATACGCATTCTCATCAAAGGATTTTGTTTATGACTCGTTTTGTTATTACACAGTACCTCATTTTTCTTAATTAATGTAGGTCGTCAGGATGACATTTTAGAGGCGTCGAATACAGCTCAAATTAAAGGTATAAAATATTGCTTTAAGGTGTTCATATTGGAAAAAATTTTCCCGTCACCTATCTTTAACGGTAATAGGTTTCTGCTGTGCACGAGCACGCTCGCCGAAATTTACCCTGTAACGGCGTAGTGAGGATAGATGAGTAAACGTGCGCACAGCAAAAACTTGTTTTTGTCGATGTCGAGAACTGAGAATATACGATTAACTATGGCCGATTTGAGGATAGTGATTTTTAAGGGAACGAGCGGCTTGAACAAGCAGAGGTCAAGCTTTACTTATCAACGCAGTACAAGTGGGAACCTCAAAGTACTGATGGCGTGAACTCATAATTACAAGAATATTTAATCTCTGATATTAGATATTGCCGATTACTGGTTAAATAATTTTCTGGAGAAACGAGGAGAAATCTGCCTCGGCCCGGATTTGCACCGGGAACGCCACTATTCACGTGTGGTGTGTTGACCAATTATGCCACTGGGTGTTCATAGAAAAAATCTGTCTCAGCCCAGATTTGAACTGGGAAAGCCGCTATTCACGAGTGGAGCGTTAACCAATTACTCCACCGAGGCTTCAGCAGATAGTCATTAATGCTAGTCTGAATAAATTCACTGAATCTGAATATAATTTAATAATTGATGTTATTTAATATAATAACAAAAAATAATTGTAATTATAACAAAAATTGTAACAAAATTACAATAATATAAAATATAATATATATAAATAATAAAAAGTTATTTAATATAATAACATCAATTATTAAATTATATTCAAATTCTGTGAATTTATTCAGACTAGAATTAATCACTAAAATTTCGTAGGTTACAAAGATGCAGATCCGCTTCATCCTGTGTATACAGGAGAAACGGGAAACTATCTGCTGAAGACCCGGTGGTGTAATTGGTTAACGCTCCACTCGTGACTAGTGGCGTTCCCGGTTCAAATCCGGGCCCAGGCCGTGTTTTTCTCGTTCCTCCAGAAAATTATTTGACCAGTAGACGGCAATATCTAACAGCAAAAAAAAATTAATTAATGATCCTGGTCCACAAAATAACATAGATTATTAAATTACAAGAATAGTGTTGATTATAATTTCCTAAATAACGCCTGGCTGTGTGCAGAATTGGGTTTCTCGATGACGTAAATTCGAGAGAGATAAAAGTCCGCTAAATTATATTCGTGGTTAAAAATTATAATTACAACCATGAATCATATATGGCAAGAAAAAATTGAGTCTTGGCAGTCAGTAGCAAATTTAAGTTCCCCTCAAAATTCGCCACGTTTCCAGCAGGCGTTGAAGCAGAAGTAGACATCGCCGTTATCTCAACAAGTCGCAGTGTCGCCGTGAATAACCTGAACCACCCTCTGTTATCAAACAACAAGACTTCGCTCTCCATTACATAAAGTAATCCCGACTTTATTTTAATCCTTGAATACGTGTTATCCTACATGCTTCGATCCCTGAACCTAGAGTTTGACCAACAGGAGTATCTCCACTCTTATAATAATCACCGGAGGACGGACTACCCTCTAAATGTACCTCCAGTAGGAAACCGACCCTTCGGACAAAGTCGAGTCCCTGTGAAAAGAATTTAAGCCCTGTTATAATTATGGCTGGTCCGGCACAAAAACCAGTGGCGCGGGGAATTCAAGATCCTTGTGGGAAACTCTAGAGCTTTAGAGAATCAGCTCCCTGCGGGAAACGCACCGGACGTAAATAATCACCCACTTGCAAATGATTCGCCCTCCCCTTGACGAAACAACTCCTCAGAGGTAAATCAACCCCACTATGAAATCCGCTCCCTGTGGCAAGTAACCCGTTTAAAAAAAAACATCTCACAGCAAAGATTTTTCTCTCCCCTTCGAGAATAAACCCCACATTGTAAATCAATCCCTTACGGCATTCACTGCCAGTGACAAGTCCCCTCCTTCTATTAATCCGTTGAGGTCACACCTCTGAATAATAAAATAAAGGTCGCATGGGGTACAGTGACTGATATTTTTCGTCGGGGTTTTTGGACCCCAGGTAACCTCAATGTGTTAAACCACTCCCTGTAGTAAATCTTCCACTTTTGGATATCCACTCTTTGTGGCAATTCAGCACCCCCCCCCCCCCCCTTGTGGAAAATTCACTCCCTCTGGGAAGCTCTGCTGTAAAAAATTCACCCCCTGTGGTCAATCATCCTCTCTTTAAAATAAAGCCGACAGTAATACTTTATCGTAACCGGTGCTTGGGAACCAAGTTCCTTTTCCTTGCTAACCCAAGCGTCGAGGATGACTTGCGATCCCCAATGGTACCTTTTGTATCCAGATTATCGCAAGAGTCACCCATACAAACGACTTTTGAACCCCAATGGTTACCCTGCTATTCAGAACATCCCAAGAGTCGCCCGTACCATCAACTTGCTTTCCCCAATGGGTACTCTTATTACTCAGATCCCCCCAAGAGTCACCCGTACAAACTACTTGCGATATCGAATGGATACCTCCGCCATCCAGATTTCACCATGCCATCGAGAGGCTAAGACAAATTTTTTAATCAGTCCATACCAATCTCTCCTGTATAGATTTTCAGGTCATGCATAATAGATCCAGTTCACCCAGAAGAATTGCGTAGTGCGAGGGATAGTGGCAGAAGTTTGATGCAAAAGAGGAGACGGACCATGATGTCGCCCTGAAAGATACCCATATGGAAGGTGACGCTGTTCGTTGTCGCATTATGGTTTTCAGATAAGATAGTAAATATGGGTTTCGAAAGGGACATCGACCTCTATATGCGTCTGAATGAACCTTCAAGCTTTCAAACAGACATACTATAAGTCTCTGGATGGTTGAATCAATTGCTTTCCGGCAATCAATCCTGGCCATCGACAGGTAGCACTGTTAGAGTTTACATATGAGGCGAAAATGCGGGCCAGATGCTGGTGGGTTGAAGGAAACTTCTTCCACGAGAAGCTGTTAGTACTATCTGGTCCCGATTTTTCTTTTCTTCATGCCTCTTAATATTTTTTTCACCTCTTACGTAATGATATGTGGGCATTCCTCCTCAGGTGTTAGGGGGTTACGGCACAGCTCGTTGGAGCTATTCATGTTCTCTGTTTCGGGTTTGGATTGCTCTCCTTTAAAGTACTGCTCTTGGTTCCACCGATGTACTAGGAATCCGAGCGAGCAGCTTTACTGGCCTTGCGAGGTCTTTCCTGTCGATAAATTCGATCTTGGCTCCCACCTAAGGTTGTAATCCGCCAACAGCTCCAATGATCAAGATCGGGACACTTTGTCTGAATAGATGACGACAAGGGTATAATTTTTGAAGCGGTAATCTTAAAATCTTTAGATAACTTCTCCAGGTTGCACTTCATCGAGTTTCTTCTCTAATGCCGCAACACGACGACGAACTGGTAAAACGCTCACATTGAGTGGACCAATCACTTCAAGAACGACTGGCTGAACTGCTACGATGCCAGTATTATCCCTGATCACGAATGCTTCATGGCGCTTATGTATGCTCTGTGGTGCCCGCTTCGCAACAGTCTTTCCGAAATCAAGTTGCCTATTTTTCTAAAACTGGACATGAATGCAGAGCGCTTCCCCAACGGCTGCATCAATAAGCCGTAGACAAACAGGATGAAGCAACATTAAGACTAATCGCGGAAAGCAGACAGCACCTGAGAGATGATAGCGATTTCAGGACAAGGAGGAGCATTAACCATTAAATCAAGCAGCAGATTTATTAAATTTCCTATAGATTGCCAAAATCCCACCACTGAAATTAGAGGAAGACACTGAGAAAATCATCCGCTTCAAGCAGTTTTGGGACAACCTCGTGGCATCTGAGGGGGAATGTTCATCAATTTCTGCCGATGAGGTGAACTTGGGGGCACAAAGAACTTCTCCGCTGCAGGAACAGATGGTAGCAAGGACATCTGCTGGAAGAAGTTTATTCTTGGGCACCATCATCTGCCCCGCATCTTCACCTCATATTTATAGTCGGAGACGCCTATTCGGCAGTGGCTAGTGTTGAGACGCACTGTAAGCCTACCGAAGAAAGGCGACTTGTCCAAACCAAGGAACTACAGGCCAATAAATTGTCTAAACACACTGTATAAGATCTTTAGAGCCATCCTAAGGGACAGGATTGTTCGGAGAGTTGTGCCTATGTGGAGATAGATGTACAAATAACGAAGTTTGAAAAAAAGTGTAGCAGGCAGCCGAGAGAACATGTTAATTGACAAGTTCGTTTGCAAATACGCAGAATTCTACCAGAGCTGCCTGTCGATGTCCTGGATTGACCCCAGAATAATTCTTGTTCTGAAGACATCCAAGATTCAATATTCCGCGACCTCCTTGACGGCGTGAGATGGAAAGTCGCGGAACAGAAGATTTAAGGAGCATGCTTTTGTTCATGTGCATAACCTTTCGGGACCCGATATCGAGGGATCTGAGTTCGTCCTTCGTCCATGGAACCACTCCAAATAAATAGAGTGCTACCGGGACGGCAAGCATGTTCGTTGCAAATACTTTCTTCCTCGTCGACAGTCCAGAAGACCAAATCCGTCGGATGAGACGTTTGTATCTGCATCGGAGCGTATCCTTTATAGATGTCACGTCCTGAATTCGGCTCTGTGGCACGCCCAGGTATGTATAGGTCTCTCCAGCGCTAAGGTCTTGTATAGCGCTTCTGTCGACGAGCTAGACAATGTCTAGAGCTAGATGTAGTTTCTCTTGATTTTTAGCATAGATCCTAAGATCATCCATGTAAAATACATGAGCGACCTTATGCTTTCGATTTCCAGGTTTGCTGCAGAGGTATCGTTCGGAATGGCGAAGTGCGAGAGATAGTGGCAATCATGTGAGGCAAAAGAGGAGAGGGCTCATGGTGTCGCCCTGAAGCACACCTCTCTGAAAGGTGACACTATTAGTAATCACACGATATTTTCCAGATGAGATAGTAAATCTGGTTTTCCTAAGCGGCATTAATCTCTTCATGCACTCCACGATGTGTGGATGAACCTTTAAGCCATCGATATGTAACGCTGATAGAATGCTGCGTCTTTACAGACACATCTATCGACGAGCAGGTTCTCCCGACCACCTGCTATGCCTTGCTTTGAGCCGCGTTGTTCATACATCTCTCGCCGCACCGGTCCAATTCTCCGCACAATCCTATCATTTAGGATAGCTGTGAAGATCTTATACAGTGTGTTCAGACAAGTTATTGGCCTGTAATTATTAGGGTCAGCTAAGTTGCCCGTCTTCGGCAGGAGTTCTGTCCGCCCATCCACCAACTACTCCGGAATAGCCTCTTCCGACTTTAGATATGAGGTGAAAATGCGGGCCAGGTGCTGGTGGGTTAAAGGAAACTTCTTCCGCCAGAAGGTCTTGATACCATCTGGTCCCGGAGCGGAATAGTTCTTCATGCCTCTTAAAACTTTTTTCCCCTCGGTAGTGATAGGTGGGCATTCTTCCTCAGGGTTGCTATTCTCGAGAACGCTCTAATATTTTAACATGCTAAAATGGCTGATTTTAGAATGGTTTGCCAAAATCGGTATTCTCGAGAGATTTTAGTATCCTAATTCCGATTGGCATGCTAATATTTTAGACCACTTTGCATGGAGTGGGTCTGTCCACTCTAAACGAGAAATGGCATACTAAAAGCAGACGAAAAGTGATGCATAACTGTAAAAGTAACGTAAAAACGAAATACATACGACGTATTGACAAGTGTCAGTTGTTGTGAATATGAAACATTAATTAACCTCAAAATCAAATACATCACAAAACACGTGTCTACCTCACTTGATAGAAAGAGAGGTTTCAAAAACATCGTTTGAACTTCGATCGCATCTAGTTGTCTATCTCACATGGTAAAAAGAGAGGTCCTGTCGACTTATGGCATCGGAGTAGTGATGGGTCAACGATGAACGTAAACAGTATCACTTACACCTGTACTCAGCATTTTATTGTTCAATCCCCCGCTCCCACTCGAAAATTGATATTGGCAACGTCTCATTATAAATGGTACACCATTTTCGTTTAGAGCGGTCAAGAACCAATCATGAGAATACCGAAATCGCTCGAAAAAGTTTAGTGCACCAAACAACCACTCTAAAATGTTAGCATGCTAAAAACATTAGAGCTGTCTCGAGAATAGCACCCCAGGTGTTATGAGGGCACTGCACAGCTCCTTCAAGCTATTTATATTCTTTGAGTTCTCTTTCAGTGGCTGCTGGACTTCGTAGACTTCTCTCCAAAAAGCCTCGACCTCCTCTGGTTTGGGCGGGTGGACGTGTCGAGATGGGTCCGACAAAAACGGTTGATTTTCTCTGAGCCACCTCTCTCTCCGCTCTAGACTTCTCCTAGCGTTAGATAGTACTCGTATTCTGTAAACAATATGCTACCTGATGGTCAGTAACTTTGACTTGTTGAACGTGTGATGACAGATCCGCAGTTCGCGCGCGAACTGTCGAACCTTGGCAGTGAAAGTCCTGCCAGATGTTATGTAGTCAATAACACACTGAATGCGAGACACGTACTGCCTTGCCCAGCCTGTCTTTGTGCTGAGTTGTTGCATTTGTCTTTTGGTCCTATGACCAACCGTTAGTTTTGTTTACGGTTTGCATCTGCCAAAGCTCTCGCTGCATTATACACACTAGAATTGAAAGGTGAGGCATCGCTCTTCCTCTGTTGGATGCCTGCTCGCAGTTAATCTCAGTGTCGTCTCTCGTTCTCTGTTGCCGGCTTGTTCTGGCTGCGGTTGAGTAGGTGCTCCGCTTATATAACCCCTTTTTCGAAGTTCCTCGGCACGGTTTCGCAGACGTTTATGCACAAAATGCGAGAGCTCTGGCTGCTTCTCGCACCACACAATATGCAGTCGCGCCATGTAACCTTTTCGTTCAGAGGCCATACTGGTATCATAGCACTCCAGCAGGTCGTCCCTGAGTCGATCCGTCCACTTAAAAGTAGTGAGATTCTGCCGGCCCATTACATTGACTCCGTCTTGATTGGCTTCCCCAACTCTAGGATAGTCGGCCTTGTTGCCCGACCCATTGTCGGGAGCCCTGCGCGTTCGATTCTTTTGAACCGCACTTACTACAACTATGTTTGGTGTTATCATTGTTGTTCCCAGGAAAAGCTAGTCAAAAGGGTTTGCCCATCCTTGTAGAGCCTCGCATGCAAGGATAAGGCTGCATACTCTGAGACGTCGCCCGGTACCCAGAGTGACCATTTGAAACACCTCACCCCGGTGCCATTCAGCTTTCGGCACGGTTTTCACGCCTTCGTTGGGGGTTCATTCCTTCAGGACCACCCCTGGACAATTGTCTGCAACTGCTCATTAATTAGTGTAACCATATTCAGCAGAAGCCCGTGGTAGAGGGGCGCTCTATCCGCAAAACGAGGACGCGTTCGGTAGCGTTCATAGGCTCTTCGGTTCGACTCCAGCGGAATCGAAACCGAAACCAAATCATTATATATATATATATATGAGAATACCGAAATCGCTCGAAAAAGTTTAGTGCACCAAACAACCGCTCTAAAATGTTAGCATGCTAAAA
>CAKNWW010315597.1:0-12391 GCA_932074435.1 Andricus kollari | reverse complement strand
TTTGTTCCTGTCAAGTTCTAGATGCTGAATGACGGTATCCACGTTTATCAAGTCTCTGATTTTATCCAGCGTGTATTATTTGCTCTCTCGCCCTACCATTTTTCCTTGCTACGGTACCTGTAATACATAGTAGACTAGTAATATGTTGTCTTCAATTATAAATTACATGTCGATGTATCAGCTCTTCTTTTCTCTTTTTTTAAAGTGTAGGTAAATCAAGATCATCAATGCGTCTCCCATCATCGGTCCAAGAGCCATTGTGTTGGCGAAGCAGCATGATTAAACTTATTCGTAACTAGAAAATTTCATCAGACCTCTGAAAGTAATTTGAAAGATTTTATTTTACAATCTCGGGGTTAGGGACAAAGGTGGTCAGACAGCCAGAATGTTTCAAATTAAATTTCTGCGGAAGTATTAGAGTCGGAAGGGACAGACAGATAGGTAGGACTCGTATGTTTGGCTTTATTTTTTACTCGTGCTCTATTAAAACAAGTGTTTTGCAAGCAGCTGAGTGTAATAACTCATTTCTTTGAAAAATGATATGTGTGGCTAATTAAATATAAATTTAAAAAGGGTAAAAGAGCGATGGCCTCTCGTTTTTTGTTGTGCTTCTGGTGTTGTTTGAAGGATTTATGCGAGACATATATTCCTTCAGTAGCAATTTTAGTGAATCGTTTATACATACCACATGATAAAATACCACATAATAATATTATTTTAAATCCATTAATTAAATCAAGGAAATCATTTCGAGATATACCTTTTTCCTGATTTTCAATTAAACTATCAATACCTAGCAGATATCACAAATAATCACGTTAATTACTAAACAGGGTAAAAACATCAAACCGGTCTTTGGTATCGCGAGACATAAATAAAGCGTAATTAAGAGCCCGGGAAAAGGATAATAGTGATATATTCATTACATTCCACTACAATAAGTATTTCTGAAAGCATTCTTATTGTGATAATGTATTCAGGAGGTGCGCCGGATACACCGTAACGAGTAAAAAGCGCACAAACTAGCGCGGTGGAAAGCAGGACTGGTTAAAGCGCCGTTTAATAAATTCGATGTAAGATCTTGCCCTTATCCATGGGTCCGCAGAAACTGGCTATGGCTTCTAGCTGTGCAGGACTATCTTATTATGCGAGCGCATCGCAAATATTCGCTCGATCACCTTATAAGTGCTCGCGTACGGTACGAATCTTTAATGACGACAAGTCGAGCTCTTGTACCACCTTATACCACTAACATTTATAACACCGTAAATGCGTGCCTACTTTTCATCGACTTGCACTAATCAGCATTGCGTTCGCATTCCCATAACCTCTAAAATTCTGGACAAACGTACATTTCTTTACACAATGGCGTACCATCAATTCACTGACGGTGCAGTGCTGGCTCGTAAAGAGGAATGTAATCGCTATTTGCATGTTTAACAATTTGTTTTTTGCTATACTATATACGTGTGTGTATTGTGTACAGTTTTGCAAAAGAAGTATGCATCATAGTTAGTCACACAGTTTATGTTTATAGGTATTTCTGTATAGGCCAGTCAACGAAGCTGAAATAGGCTGCTCAAATGGAAATAAATTGTAATAAGCTAAATAGTTGTTAAGACCCTTCGATAGAGGGTTGTTTAATCACCTTAAAAATTCAGTAAATTTGGGGAGAGGGAGCTCGTTCCGCCATCTTCCAACATGGCAACCTGTTTCAGGTTTTTCGGATTTTTCTTTAAAATGGCTATTTTTAGCGCAAAAATAGCCCCATAATAAAATATCAAAAACCTCTCCCGAATAAAAAGGTGATATTGAATTTTGACATCAAGTTAGCAGAAAGGTTCTTCTTTTTGCATTTGTGAGCAATTGCCTCAGTGAAAACGAGTGCAGTTTATTGTTTCGAGCATGGCTGAAGGTAATCTATCATTTAATGCCAACAATTATTCTGTAAATATATTATTTATTTAATACTGCAAATTATTTTCACCATTTTCAACGTTCAATTTGAAGAAGTTTTTTAAACAATTTTTTCTGGTTAAAAACGGCCTTTTTCTGGACCTATGTCAAAATTGTCAGGAATTCCGAGTTGAGTCTGGAGGGGGGGGGGGGGGTATTACGATGATTTTATTACAGGTCCACTTTTTTTTGAAAACATAGAAAACGTAATGTACCCATCGTAAATTATCTTAACACCTTCCATATAGATAAATAAATGTTTATTTTTCGGCCTGCTGGCCCTGAAAAATTGCCTTGCTTACAAAACTCCCTATTTTACAGAATTTGGCTTGAAATTAGTCCTTACAAACTGACCATCAAATACTTATCTGCTAATTATTTAGAATATTTACCATTTCGCTTATATTTACTTCCTATGCTCCTTACAATCTTTCCCTCTCCATTCCTCGTTCTCCTTCCCTCTCTTCTTTTCCATGTCACCCAACACCCCCTTCACCCATGCAACCCCTCTTTTGTCCCCTCTTTTATGCAGTAATAGCTCCATGCTTATCTCACTCATTTCCACTCCCTCGCAATCCTCCAGCCAGTGTTCCACCCTTGCATACACCTTCTCGCACAATTCACACATTCTGTTCTCCCTAGGAAGACAGAACCTATTAAAACCCTCCATGCACCCACACCGCATCCTCGCCATAAGCTTCTGACTCCCTTTCTCTCCTTTCTCACACAAATACTGCGCTTTCTCCTGTGGCATAATCCACCCTTAATTCACATTGAACCTTGACCCTCTTATTCTCTCCTCCCCTTCTGCCTTCTCTCTCTCCATTCCGTTCTTCTTCACCACCTTATACACATTTCTGCCCTCTTCATGCATCCTTTTCACTTCATCCCTCTGCAGCCCATTCTTTATAAAATACCTTTCTCCTTCAACGCCCATCTTCCCCTCTCCTCTTCTGTTCCAGTATGGCGGACAAATTTTAGGAAAAGTCATTCAATCTTTTTAAAACTCGGTATATTTACGTTTTTGAAGTCGCTGATTATGATACTGAATTAAGATTTTCGAAATTCAAAATGGCGGATTCAATATGGCGGACACATTTTGAGAAAAGTCATTTAATCATTTTAAAAGTCGGTGTTCTCACGTTTTTAAGGTCGCTGATTATGATACTTATGTCAGATTTTGGAAATTCAACATGGCTGATCCAGTATGGCAGACAACTTTTGGGATAAATCATTCAATCCACTTAAAACTCTGTATAGTTACGTTTTCGAGGTCGCTCATTACGACACTCGATACAGATTTTTAAAATTCATAATGGCACCGGGAACGTCAAATAGAAAAAAAGCCATTTTTTCCGTCACCATGACGCAATGTCCCATACAATAACGTCCAATACTCATTCATTTGCAGCTATCCGCACCAAATTTTTTCAAGAAGTTTTAGAAAAACGTATCTCGAATACTATGCAGGTTTTCATAGTTTTCCACAAAATTATTATATATTTATAGAAATATGTCAATGAGATAGAATGTTCCGAGTTGTCGATTTGATTTATACATACCTTTACTGGATGGATCCATTTTGTTGCATTGCAAAACGCCGAATCAAAGTGATTTTGTGAACTTTTTCACTGAGACCTTCATTTCTTAATCAAGCTTTTAACGAAGCGCGAAAATAGGTGAAGTTTGCACTGAAACGTGACTATTAGGTACCGAGCTTCATCTGAAATTAACGCAGATGATCCTACTCTACTGACTACAAGAGTTCAAATTAAAATTATAAACATTTTTTTTCGAATTTTGGCCAGCTTTTTCGATTTTCCGACCACTGTGGTACTCCTCCCTTTTCACAGTTCCCTCTTTCCACTTCTTGTACTTCCTCTTCACCTCCCTTTTCATCGTTTGACATTTCCTACCCCACCACGACTTCACCATTCCTTTATTCTTCTTTTTAAATACCTTCTTCTGCACACATCCTTTCACATTCTCTTTCAAATCCTCCCATATCTCTTTCATCGACTTCCCTTCAAAACGGTACTGCTCCTGATACTTCTCTGTCGCCTCCCTTGTCCAGCTTACCCTCTCCCCCGTCGACACTTCTTCCCCACCTTGCAATACCTTCCATATATTTCGCGTCTTTCAAGCTGCATCTCCCAGGACCCAGAAGGAAACTCTTTCGCCAAAGCAAATACCTTCATTGACTGGCCTAGTAGGGATTAAACAACAATTCGACTTCAGAGGTGTTAAAGCATTTGTATATTTTCTATAAAAAGATCAAAAGATCTAAAAAGATGAGACTATTCTAGAGCAATCAAGGAAATTACAAAGAAAATGTATTTGACCCGTAAACTGGGAAATGACAGGGAATTTCTTTCAGAGTGTTGTTGAGATTCCGATGAATAACGAATTTACTTTCTTTCATACAGAAAGGCTTTTATGTAAAGTGACATTTAGCAAGGTGATTCAGAACTTGTGTTATATTTTTTTGATAGCATTTTCAATTACTGCATGAAATATTTCGATGTGAAGATTGCTTTATATGTAATCTGGATGCTCGGTTTTTTAGCTGCTGGTCCCTTATTGTAAAAGTGTGGTTATAACTTTCGCCCTTCGACGAAGGGCCCCATCAGTACAATAATAATAAAACACCAATCCATCGCCTAAACAGAGTCCGAACTCACTGCATCAATATATAAAAGCCGTCGTCACAACTCATACATGGATAATATTCGATTTCTTTACAATATATAAGCAACTAAGTACAATAAGAATTAAAGTACAAAAGTAAGCCTAACCTCAACTTACGTCCGAACTCACTACATCAATATATAAAAGCCGTCGCCAAAACTCATACATGGATAAAATTTGATTTTTACTCTGATTGTTTATGCTGGTGAGCATGTATTTCAGGCGAATCCATAACTCGATGTCTCGTAGGATGTTGAAAGCTATAAACAAACTTTTACAATAAAGGACCAGTAACTAAAAAACCGAACATCGAGATTATTAATACACAACTGGTCAAAAACATTAACATCAATAGACTCTCATCATATTAGTGGTACCATGGACCTTCCTAGACCTGAAACAGAACCTTCTACGTTTTTTAACCAACTTAAAAACGTTTACCATCAGGACATCCTTTGAGACATCAATTGATGGATTCGCCGGAAATACATGCTCACCAGGACAAAAACCCAGAATACAAATCGAATTTTATCCATGTATGAGTTGTGGGGACGGCTTTCATATATTCATGCAGTGAGTTCGGACGTAAGTTGAGGTTAGGTTTACTTTTGTACTTTAATTCTTATTATACTTAGTTACTTATCTATTATTAACAAATTGAATTTTATCTATGTATGAGTTGTGGCGACCACTTTTATACATTGATTGCAGTGAGTTCGGGCTCTGTTTAGGTGATGGATTGGCGTTTTATTATTATTGTACTGCTGAGGCCCTTCGTCAAAGGGCGAAAGCTATAACCAATCTTTTACAATAAAGGACCAGTAGCTAAAAACCGAACAGTGAGCTTATTAATACACAACTGGTCAAAAACATCACATCAATAGATTGCTTAATAAGTCCAAGTCGTCATGAAGCTATACTTGGAAGAAATTTTATCCCGGGTTACGTAAAGCAGGATATCATTGCATCTCAATATTCTTCTGCGACGTCTCTCGTGAGTGCCCCGTGGATATTCTTGTAGAGCGTGTATTTTTAACAAGGATAGAATGTGTACGGTTCTACATGCCTATCATCCATGAGGACTTTACCGAGTAGACAGACGTGAGGTAACGCATGGTCCCTATTGGGCCGATTCTATCTCTTGAGGACGCGGCAGAAGCCACGACTAAATCTCCATGTGTATTTACAGTATACTATATACACCCTGAAACCTAAGCAACGTAACGAGGTGGCTTCCCTCTTTCTTCTTCTTTTTCCTTTTGCTACCTCTGATGCTTCCTCTCTTTCTTCCCCCTTTCTCTTTCTCTGCCTTTCCTTCTTTTCTTTTGCGGAATGCAGCCCCTTTTGCAAACTATAATGCAACATAATATACTAAACACTCACCTACATGTTGCGTAAACGAGAAGTAGACTACGAGCCTTTGGGTCTCCTTTTTCGTGCGACCGATATTTCGTGGTGTCCTTATCCCGTCTTCGCTCCACCCAAAGATTAATCTTTGAGCGGATCTCGGCCGCAGATTTATTCGCGTACCACCATTGTGTATCACCACAGGCTTTAGGGCCCTGATTGCACGCTCCTGATGCTACCGCCGCAGTTAACGGACAACAAGCATTCTGATCAAAAAACTCAAACGCTTGTGAGTAAATTATGAGCAAATTCTCCTGTTCAAGTCATTTCTTCAATTAAATATATATATATATATATATATATATATATATTACTCACTCTCTAAAAAAATACATATTATGACGATAAAAATCACGATACAAATTCCAAGATGAGCCTCCCAGTTTTCTAGTCGCGACTGAAAGCCACCGGTACTCGTTCTTCTTAACTCTTGGCATGTCCAGAAGTAAACCACTTTGTCGTTAACCCACCTACGCTCTCGGGCTGGTATTTCGGGCAATTAAGATTGCACATAGCATAATTTCGAGAACAGAAAACATATATCGTCCCATACGATTTGATCACGTGTCTCTTAACAAGCCGTAAACACCACGTAGCCGTTCGAAAACGTTATCGTCGGCACTTGACCAGCTATGCCAAACTTCCTCCTTATCGCAAAGACACGAATAACTCGTTTCCGGAAACATTTCCCCTCCGTCTGTCTCTCAAATACACATATACAGGGGCCTCTCCTTTCCTCGTTAAATTCTTCGTCTCTATCCGTTTGCGCGGTGCAATCTCTCATACTCGTTTAGGAATGCTTGTAAGAACGACGATTGCTGTTATGTTTTCCCCACGTATGCGTGCGGAATTCCAATTCAACGCAAATCTAGATTCTCAACTATTCCACTTTTTTGCTTTATTTCGAATAAAGATGTTACATCGCCTTTTTGCTATCCGCTGCTTCTTCAAACTTCATAGGGGTTTGAGCTTCATTGGCTATTAGCTCACCTTGCTTCAATCGAAAGTGTTGCGAACTATTTCACTTCTATTACAATGCTAAATTTTATTTACAATACGCGGAAAAATGAGCTGCTTGGAAGATGATTACCACTGTGAAACTGGGAACTTTAGCTGCGGCCAGAATATACCCTTCTATAAAAATCGATAACGATATCCCATCATAGCATGATTCCTCTCCATCCTTATTGCGCTTATTGACATTCAGGCAGAGAGGGGACGAAGGAAATGGGTAGAACTGCAGATAGAGAAAGAAGCTGGAGACATAACAAACAAGAATCCTCGCTTGGTGGTAACGGATTTGTCCCGTATTCCGCTACTTTCTGCAGAAAGATATTTTTTCACGATGTCGTTTAATAGATATCACGGATCTGCCAGTTCCCAGAAAGAGAATAACAGATTTACCGATAGATCAGGATCGACTGCATGATCGGTCTATCGCAGTTGCAACTCTGTGCAATACGACTTATTAATGTCCTGTTTATGATTACAGGAGCGAATTTATACGTCTATCTATAATAGTCCCTACAGCTTTCTCTTCTTTGCTCCTCAATTATCTGCAATTAACTCTGTCGATAGAATCAAAGAATACATTAATTCACACCAAACATAATACAAATTGTATTATTTAATAATTGTCAGAAAGAGGCATGGTCTACATCGTTAGAATAATATTTAGGAAATCTGTTGAACAGAAAAAATTGAGAGTAAGAAGTGTTGCAGATAATGCGCGAAGTAGGATGACAGCCAGTAGGGTAACAGCGACTGGGGTAAACTCACCGTCGCGACTCAAAGATTTTTCCGGCGGACTCCGCTAGAGGCAGCATGTTACAGACTGTAACGTGCTGCCTCTAGCGAAGTCCCCCAGAGAAATCTATGAGTCGTCATAGCGTGTTTACGCCAGACACCCTGCTGACTGTTACCCCACTTCGCCCACTACCTGTAACGCTTCTTAATCCCAGTTTTTTCTGCGTTTACAAAGGATATGAAAATTCTCGTTCATTTCTCGGTTATTTAAATGGCAATGGTAATTGTTCAAGTATTGCAAAACTTTAATTTTTAAATTGCACAATTTTGAACAATGTGAATTTAAACCAAAAAATAAACTCGTTATAACCCACATTATTTCATATGATATCAAGTGTTATTTAAAGTGATTGGACCAGTTTTTCTATTATAAAACTAACAAAAAAAAAAAACAAAAAAAAATCCCGATACTTCAATTTTCGGTAGTTTCATTTAATCTACTTTGCACCAATTCGATATGCTCTTGCAAAATCTATAATATGCTTATTTGCCAGATTGTGTATAATTTCAAGGTTTTTCGAAGCAACATTCCCGTCACTCATATATGAAATTATTGTTAGTCCCGCTTACTTCAATTACTGTAATTAGTATTGTAGGTTTGCTAATTCAATGATATATACATATCCTGAAAAACCGCACATACGATGAATAATTGGTGATCAGATTCATCCCGAAGAAGGCAACAATATAATATAAAGTTATCAGAGCCGCTCTATTAGGAAAATCATCACAACACGGTTCGGTAGTAAAAACTTGCGCTTCATTCGCGACACGGATCAAAATAGAAATGATTAACTCACGCGCCTGTTTATTGGTAGTGGCTACATGTACCGAAATTTCGATATAAATAGCCGGATTTTTTCGTTACGTGTAGACACTGACTTGTTTATTACTCTAAATCAACGGTTTCGTAGAGTCCACGGTGAAAACAAGATACCATCATAAGCCAACGAGAAAGGTAGTGATCTTAACGTCAATTAATTTTAATGACAAGTCGTTATATTCATAAAGATTCAAGGGAGAAAAAAGTAAGGGAGAAATAATTACGGCGGCCATGTTGAGTATTTGTTGAAGGTGCGTGCCAGCTATGCTCGTGCATGGGGCGATGCGATGGGGCGCCATAAGCCACAAGAAAGGGCGTTGAGCGTTACGTGCTGGACAAATTAAGAATAATAATATTCGACTCGCCCACAGATCGAAAGAGAGGGTTGTTACATCCGGTTGAGCGACCAATCCGAGCACACTTTGCGCTTCCGTGGGAATGTGAATTACGTTTCTGCATTTGTTGGTTCCACCTTTTATCCCTCCTCCCTTCCTACCTTCTACTTCGTCCTTGCACTCACACTTTGCAACTACTCCTTCCATCTGCTCACACCATGTCCCTATTAGCCAGAAATTATGCGATTGTCGAGCCTGTCTCCCAGTATTTAAAATGGCGATGCTTACTTCCTGGATGGAGATTTAGTACTGGCACTTTAATGCACCAAAACTATTGACGGTACGTGCTGTTACAGTACTGAAAAAACTCCCAATGATGATTTGTTTTGTACTAGAACACTACTAGCCGAGTAATGGCCAGGTACTGTTTTTTTAGTACCATTAACTGTACCGCGCCGGTTGTCGACCATCCGTTTGTCAGTAAAATATAGTTCTGTGTACTATGAACCTGTAAGTGTAAACAGTGTAAACTGTACTGGACCAGTATCAGTGATATTTTAGCATCGCACCCGTTAGTGGCCAGTAGAAGGCCAGTAAAAAGCATTATTTTCATTAGGGGGTTTGCCAGTATTGGGGTGTTACTACGATTTCCACCTAGATATTGTTCAAGTGCCCTCGATATTCCCAAAACAAAGATTCTTTTGAAACATTATTTTTAAGACGAAAATTGCTAACTTTTATGTCTTACAACTTTCTTGCTTCTTTACGTCATGACCTCTAACAAAATTTCACATTTTATAACTTCTTCCATAACTTTTGAAACCTCAACTACAAAGTTGCGGTCAAAGCTTTCTCCTTAGCGATTTTGTTGTCGCTTTGAAAATTCAGTTTTTTTCTCGAGTTTAATTTAACCTATAGAATTTCTTGAGAAAAAAATTGCGCTAGGAGATTTAGGGGCCGTTTAAGTATTACGTCACACACCTAAGAGGGAGGTGTTCTGCTGTATTGTGACGCTCATGTTGACAGTTAAAGTAACATTTACTTACTATAGAAAGCGCGCGTTGGAGGGGGTTGTCCGAAAAAAGCGTGACGCAATACTTGAACGGCCCATTAGAGGGCAGATGTTGCTAAATAAAAGGACAATAGGGCCTTATTTAAAGAGGACATGATAATAAACAAAGAAAAGTAGAGGATGTAAGAATAAGATTCAAGCCTTCAAGAAGGTCGGCAACGCAGTAATCATCGCGTCACTTCACAACCGTCTCGACATTATAATTACGAGATCACACCTCCGACTCTGACAGAGGTTCAGTATACGAATAGAATTATGCTTAGCAAAATCAGAGGCAGTTATGAACATGAAAGAGGAGGAAACAGAAGAAGTTTACTGAAATTAACATGGCTTGAAAATATGAGTTCAGACGATATGTAACTTGTATTGCGAAACATTAGACATATTTACTGCTATATACTAATCAATAATTTACATATTTGTGATAAATACGATACTAACATAATTTTTTTCATCGATATAGAGGTTTCTGGAACAATATAAAATACGATTCAACGGTAAAGAATCACACTAAAAACAAAACAAAAGTGTGTAAAAACGCTAGTAGCTGAAATGAGGTAAATCATAATTTTCGTATTATACTTCCAAAAAGTTCACCTAAGAGTATTGACTTGATATATTGATCTGAGATCTCATCAAAATACACATTTATTGTCTTTAAACTTTTCTTCATAATTTAATTAACACATTGAAGAGGGAAGAGAAATAAATGTACGCATATTCTGAAGGGCAAGAATCCCAGGGGGAAAAGTTGGATATTAGCCAGAGCTTACGACCGGCGCAGTACCGCGCCAGTTATAATAGAGAAGAAATACCAGCACTGGCTGTTAGTACTGTGCCAACCATCGGCATAGTACTGGCTTACAACTGGCCCAGTATTGACTGTCATTACTGGTAGAATACCGACGCAAGAGTTCCGCTAACGGTTGGCGTCATACTGGTTTCCAACTGGCCCAGTATTGACCCAGTACTAGCCCAATACTGGCCAAATACTGCAAGTCAGTACAGAACATTGTTATCATTACCCGTGTGAAAATTTGGTCTTGGCGCCAGTTGGGCCCAAAGTAGGAAAAACTTGGCCCCAAATTGGGGATTTAGACAGGACCAAACCACAAATCAAACGCCTAACCCAGCCAGAGCCTAAGTTACCGCCCGACTTGGCCCCAGCTGGGCTTTACTTATTTTTCTGGTCTCAGCCACATTATAAATACAATTTTTTTATTAAAAAGGAACATATCAAGTAGCTGAACATTTGAAGAAATATCGTATTCCTGAACCGGCTTATTCGTCTTGAACTTCATCTTTCGGTTGCCATCCCAATCTTTGAAATTAGTGGAGACCAGGGGGATGGCTCTCCTATAGAGGCCTGTAGAATAAATGTGTCATGAGATTTGAAGACGGCCGGTGGCGGCGCTGGCTGTACTTTTAGGCCGACAATTATTCAAATGCATGGGAAAAATACAAATTTAATTTATTTTAATTTTTAAAATACGGTTTTTGCATACATTTATCTCGGAAAAATATGTTGTAGCATATTAACTATCCAATAACTTAATAAGTACTGATAAAAAGTGAAGAAAACATTATTATGATGATTAAATAAGAATTCACTTTTCACAGAGTACCAATAATAATTCTACAAAGCGAGCATTACATTTTTACTATTGACATATGTAAATATTGTTAACTGTGAAAATAGTAAATTTCAATTGAATTTTATTTTTATTGACATTTATAATGATTATTGAAAATTGAAATTAACTTTTAATAGAACTAAATTTTAAAACTGTATATATTTCTTTTTAAAGCTAGCAAATAATTTATTTTGTTTCGTTATAAATATTTTGAAATAATTTTCAATTTTATCTTGAAATTAATTTTTCAAAATAAAAAATCATTTCAATTTTCTCAGGAATCTCTAAATAAAAACTTATTTTTTTTCTTATAGTAACCTTTCAAACCTCTTAAAAAGTTTCTTTTTTCGAAACTTCAAAAATCCACATTTTGTTTTTACATTTATTGAAACCGATTCTAGTTTTAAATTAATCTTGAAATTTTTTCAACATTTTTAAATATCT
Organism: Andricus kollari; assembly: GCA_932074435.1. Classification (NCBI taxonomy): domain Eukaryota; kingdom Metazoa; phylum Arthropoda; class Insecta; order Hymenoptera; family Cynipidae; genus Andricus; species Andricus kollari. The sequence goes on along the minus strand of CAKNWW010315597.1, from coordinate 226 downwards.
TTTAAACTGGTTCGAATTTTTCATTAAATTTTTTCTTAAAATAACTTGTTTATTCTCTTGAAACCTTTCAAAATTCTTAAAACCCTACTTTTTTCAAAATTTTCATAATCTACATTTCGCTTTAAATTTTTTGAAATCGTTTTAAATTCTTTGAAATCTTTTCTTAATTAGTTTTGAACCTTTTCAAAACTTCCTTATATTTCTTGAATAAACTAGATTTTTTTAA
>CAKNWW010315594.1:0-17348 GCA_932074435.1 Andricus kollari | reverse complement strand
AGAGAAAAGCTCCAGACAACCGTCTCCCAAGTTCAGCCGGTTTTTCGATAGTCGATTTTGAAGGCAGACATTCGACCTAGACCATTGCATGCACACAATCATCGTCCGCATCAAACGTCCTGCTCGATATTAGCTAAAACGCAGCGAATACACAACCTGGTTGTGCGTCACAGATTGTCACCCATCTGAGTGTTACCCGTATTCGAAATAGCTTAACATCCGGACGAGACCCAGACATACCGAGAAAAGGATATAAGTAATGTTAACGCGGTTGGCATAAAATTCTTGCGAAATAAATGCGGTAAAACGCTAATAGACAAAGTCAGTAATAAAACGATTCTCAAAGAAGGTGGCGTAGAGGAAACGCTGTTTATAACAGGAGTGAAAGAAATTTGTTGAGATGGTTTGGACATGTTGAGAGAATGAAGGGAGGACGATTGACGAAACAAGTTTCTTTAGATAATGTGAATGGTAGCGTACCCAGATGCAGACCGAGAGAAGAATGGTGGGAATGTCTAGTGTTCCATTTAGAACACTACAGCGACATAATATAAAAAGCCACAGAAACACAGGAGTTAACATGAAAAGATTTATTGATATAGAGGAAGCAAAAGTTGTATGCCAGAATAGGGATGTGAGGAAAGAAATGGTTAAGAACTTTGTGACGAAGAGGCGCAGGTTGGGGTGATTAGCCGGAAAACAAAATATCAATTCGCGAATTATTGATATAGTAACTGTATACTTTTTAATTAATGATAGCATCGCATAGTTATCTAAGATTTCGAATTATACATCACATTTAAAGGCAAAATAAAGAAATATAATCTTGTTACAAGAAATGCATATAATAATAGCTATTCATTTATTTATTCTTACAAAAAATATACTTTTGTATTTGAATATAAACTATTATAACTGTTATATAAAAAATACGATCTTTAAACAAAATTTAAACTAACCGCGCTTTTGCAAACCTCCGCAGCGATGAAGAAATTTCTTCTTTTTTACCACCAAGTTTTAAATGTTGCAATCTGTGCTTTTGCTCTATAAAATGTAAACGTCTACAAATACAAACTGACGATATGGAAGCAGGGACTGAATGTGAGACTGATGATTAGTTGTTCATCTAATATTTTCAAATAAATATAAATAAAAGTTTATATTCAAGCATAAATTTATATTTTGTATTAATAAATAGTTATTATTACATGCATTCCTTGTAACAACATTAAATTTCTTTATTTTTCATTGTAATGTAAAGTATAATTCGCGAATCGATATTTTGTTTTCCGGCTACTCGCCCGCGCGTGGATAATCAGTGAATTTCACGAGTTTTTGATCGCAAATCTTGAAAGGGAAAATAAAGTCGCCAGGATAAAAAAATTTTTACATGAAAAAAAAACTTTCTACGAGTAACCTCGAATGAAGAAAATTCAAAAAGCTCCCGTAGAAGCAGAGAAACAAATTTATGAAAATGGCGCATTTTGGTTATTTTTCGACCTTAAATCGCTCGTAGCTCGAAAACGAGGCGTTTTTTGGAAAAATGACAAGAGTTAAAAAGTGCTTATTTTGGTCGGTCAACACGTTTTTTATACGTCTTTTTAGGGGTGCACCGCTCGCCTATACGTGGAATAGTGCTCCCAACAGAAGAAAAACGATCTAAACACTCAGCTCATCCTCGTTTATGGCGGCTAGGAGGCTACTGAAGAGCTGAACCTTCGGGCATGCATGGGGTAAGAGGTGAAGGGAGGGGAAGCTTCTCGTCCCAGTCAAAAAGGCTGCAGGTTAATTACTAAAAATAAAAAAATAATATTTAATTTTTGGGCTAGAAGAAATCATCTGTTTCCTCAATAAATTGATCCTCCTTGGTAATTGATACCCTCAGCACACTTTGAAGTTTAGTGTAATGCTATGTAAATCGTTTATGAAAAACATCGCATCTGTTGGAAAGACCCAAACAAATATTTGAACTCTCCAAATAACATTTTGCTTTATTTTTCCAAGGATTTAAGTATTGATAATCACTTATTGTGAGCATGCACATTTTGTTATGGACGTGAATAAGCTCATGAATTAATTTAAAAATAAATATTAGATTGCACGGAGAGAAAACTCGGGGGATTTCTAACAGAAATCCTGGTAAAAATTCATACTATTTCTAATAACTTGGTGACACAGTGGGCTTTCCAATGAAATATAATTTCTTGGTTACTATATTTTAATGTGCCCTGTTTTGGAAATTTTCATAAATACTTCTTGCGTTACACAACAGAAAACTTGAGTAATTATTCGTATAATTCTCGAAACAAATTCTGTGCCTTATACCATATCGTACCGTGTAGCATGGGAATTTTTGCATAGGTAAATAGGAAGGATGGCTGTCCCCTACTACCTGAAATTCCATACCGTATAGTACCTTATGCCATGAGCATGGTAATTTTCCCGGTGGAACTATGGTGAGAGCTACTATTTTAAATATGTTTTTATCCAACAAATTAAGATATTTTCTAGCTTGCCCAATGTAACTTATATGTTAGGTTCATAGTAAAAGGTGCGACCTTATGTACCACGTTACACCTGAATTTTAAAGAGTTTTATACTATGGACACGGTTATTATTTCAGTCCCATTTAAGAGGTATTTAAATTTAAAAAAACTTGATAATTTAACATTTCTTTTGAAAATTTATTCGTCTGAAAATAAATATGATAAATATGATACATTCCATTTATGTACATTCACTACTCGCATGAAATATGAATATTTATTTACACTTTTTTACAATGTAATTTACTCCATTAAATGCGCGTCCAATATGTGTAATTGTTCCTTTACTCAATTCGTTCCATGTCAAACACTTTCACTTCTCTTCAGTTTCATGAGATACTTCATACGCTTGAAAGTGATCATCGTAGTAAACGGTTTTTAACTTTTCTGTAACAAAAACTGCTCCGCAATTATCTTGAAGAATACAATAGCACACAGTATAAAATTTTGGCCCATTTTCTGCTGCAATCATTATTATAACAACGGGTTTCACATATTCATCGCTGAACTTAATCCAATTGACAAGTTTTACAAAACCTCTTACATTTTAGTGATAATTTCGATCTTTAAAATCAAGTACAATCGACAGATAGGTTACAGTTTCTGAAGCTAATTGCAAGGTGGAGGAGGTATTTGTCCCAGACCTTTGGGATAGAACATCTGTTTCAAACACAGTAATACTCCGCCTAAGCCCTAAGCCAGCCAAAAATTGACCTGGCCTGTTCGGTTCAACAGAAGTAGTAATTCTACAAGAAATACTCCAATCCAAAAGTATTATTTATCCCCGCCACCATTAATATATAAGATATATAAATTATAAAAAAGTTGAAAGATTTAAAATTATTTTATAAATATCACAACTTAAAATATCCGCGTTTATTATTCCTTGCACATTTTGCAATGTGAAATGGTAAAATTTACTAAATTCCACGAAAAATGCGTTTAGAGTTTAAATGATACACGATCAAATGGCAAATTTAACCATTTACTTTATTCACGCGAATAAACTTTCTTTCTCTAAGTGTAATTTTATCAAATTACGTTCCTAAACCCGTAAAAGTACTTCCTCTTATCAGAAAAATTAAAAATATTTTTTCTATCCCAAAAACGTTCCAAAATCAAATTGTAAATCCTAAATTCTTCTGGAATATAATAAAATACATGATAACTCTCTTACCTCCGCAATTTCATCTTCAGAGTTATTAATATCTGAGGATAGGTCGTGATAAACGATGAATAATAATCACAATAATCACTGTTAAAATAAACCGTACGATGTTTCGACAACGAGACGACGCGCAAAACTGTTTTGTCTAGCGCATCAACACGAAAGATATTCATTGATGGTTCCAAGGGATAACATTATTTTCCTCATATTCTTGTACTAAGCTCTATACTTCTTAGAAATGTTACTAAATAAATTTAAGTCTTTTTACCATTCTCAGTTTTACGAAACACATATTTGAAAAATATTTTCTTCTATCCGCCAAGTCAAAGTTTCTCAGGGAGGCTGGAATTATATGCCTACCTGCCAAATTAAAATTGCCATGCTGCGAGGCAATCTTTACGAGTAATAGGTTACAGATATTGCGTTTCATCGACGGGGAGTAATCTCTAAATTACGTGTTACTTAAAGCTCCGTACATTTGAAATGTTCCTTTTCATTTTGAATTATTTTCTATGCATTTTTTCGAAATTCTACACTAAATGAGTACGACTTTATCCAACATGACGTTTAATAAAATGTAACAGAGACAGCAAGAACAAAATCCTAGACTGCATACAAAAATACTCCATAATTAATGTTATTTAAAGCTTTGAATTTAGTAATTTTTAAAACCCATACATTTTACTATGCCAGCAATACAATTTTTACCATTTATTTAAGATTTACTGCTATTAGCATTTTAAAAATTGCTCTATTTTAAGAACATTTGATACTTTTCCCATGCAGTAGAGGATTTATACCTGATCTTCACTCAGTTTTTACCCAATTTCAAAATCCGTATTTTCTCCGTGTGCGTAAAGCACTTTTTCAATTAATTCTTGGACACAAAAAATGATTATATGTATATAGTACATCTAATACACATATTTAAAAAGAGATTTATACCTGTTGCTGTTTCTTGCAAAGCATTTTGTCAATAAAGAGAGAGAAGTGCGTGAAATGTGGTTCTCTTAATAAAATACATGTCATATCACTTCGAATGTCCATTATGTGTGGACCTTCTGTCAAGTCAAAAATTCCAATACAGATGTCAGACTTCCCATTTCTGACGTGCTAGCCGGCGCATTTCCGAGCAATATATTTTCCGTATTCTCAGTTGCATATGCACTGCGTGTCAGGAAAAATCCCATATCGGAGCATATCGCAGTATATCGACGGGAGTTATGTTATTCGACATAGGGGATGCACAGAGATGGAATAGATGGGAATCACGGCGCCGGCAGACTTTTGTTTCCAAAGAAGCATAAAAATCATTCAGTATGGACGTAAAATTTCCGAGAAAGCGGGAACGGCAGACATTTTTATGTGTCTTACATTAATCTGCATAATCAAATATAAAAATTTGACTATAAAATACATTTTTAGTATTTTTATTGTCATATTCAATCACAGTTGATCATAATTAGCCATTTTATTCTAGTCTTCAGTACGTAATAACAATGAGTCAGCCATATAAAATTAGTATTTTTATATCACTTTCATTTAAAAAAAATGTGAACAAGATATATACAACACTTTTGTCAGATTTGACAAAGGAACCGACTGACGGTGAGGCTCATATTTTTTTTTAAATTCCTGTTTTTAAAGATCTATACATTTGCAACTAAATTGCCTGAGTTTAAATTGATAAATTTAGATTTTCCTGTTTTTTTTTTAAATTTTTTAGTTTGCAGAGAAAAATACGTTTTTCAGAAACACGGCATCTACTGTATCGACTAATCAAAACTTCATGGCATATTTTGTCTTGATAAAAACAATATATATTTTTCATATACAAAATAAAGTGAATTATGTAACTGTAATATCTCATGTTTGATCAAGACTACAATTAGTACAAAAGACATTATAATTGCAAATTCTATCAAATTTTAGGATTACTACCTGCAGGACCAAAGGTACACTTTTTAAAATTCTCATACGTAAAATATTAATTTGTGTTCGTCTCCAGACACCATTCGCTGGAAATAAATACTGAAAATAACTGTAATACCAAACATGGGAATCTATCAGTTATGTTATCATATGATGGTAAATTGTATCATTTCAGTCATTTACCAACTTGATGCAGGCGCACATGTCAAGCTCCATGGGATATTTACCGACTGTTACAAATAAATAATTTTTCTTGTGCCATAAGGTAAATTCCACGAAAACCAAAGTTGTGAATTGTGCATTTGTAAAACCGTTCCTTGAAGTCATACAACGCGAAAAATTATTCGAAATTGATGTAGGAAGACGAAACTTGAGCTTTTAAAGATGTCCTTTATGAAGTTCCGAATTCAATAGCCGCAGAGGATTCGTTAAAAAAAAAACATTGTTGAAATCCAAAAAATACTATGCCAAAGAGCAGTCTATTAGGACCTTAAAACGTATAATTAGTTAGGAGTTGATTGATAAATACGTTTGCTTTCCTATATTCGCAATTTTGATATTTTAATAGTAGTTATACATTTCACTGATTAATCCGTGATTTCAGACTTATTCACTAATCAATTCAGTAACACCGTAGTAACAAATGTAAGCATAACCTATAAATTTTAGAGTAAAGCGTCGTTATTATTCTTTTAATTAAGTAGCAAAAATAATTTCTTAATGAAATAATTTATGGAATTTTCGGGCTGTGGGTGTGCTTCAGTAACTGCGGGAAAAATATAATCTAAGTCGTATACAAAGTATTGACTTCACATTTGTGTACGTACGTGACAGTCAAATCTTGAAAGTAAGATAATATTTGAGGTTACTTGTCATTTAGAAGCATCAAATTTTTCCAACTTTTTAATAATTGATTACATTTATGGATTTTACATTCTTACTATGATTATTTGAATGAATCTACTAAAATCTTATTTTGTTATGTCTGCTAAATGGACCCGATGCAGTGCTGCCAACTTTGAAATGTGTTTATTTCACTGAATGAATAAATAACTTTTCACTTTTTCTCAGTGACCCATTTCCAGCTGTTTTAATGAATGAAATTTCACTGAAAATCGGTGACATTTTACTGATTGAGATATAGAGAGTAGAATCCAGACATAATGATACATAAACACGACATCTGGAGACATCGATGAGCTGTAGGAGTACGGAACACATCTTCCTCGGAGCAGTTAAATTTGGGCACAGTGGTCCAGTAGTTTTTGCATTTTCGGATTTCTAGAGCGATTTTGAAGGTTTTTCTCGTAAATACTTTGAAAGAAATTCAGCATCGATCCCTGGAGGCAGAATCCCAATTTTCATTTTATGTAAAATGTTTTGTTAATAAAAATTTCTAGAAAACTATAATTTTCCAATTTATTGTTTTTTTTTGTTTGTAAACAACCAAAATACACCAGGAATCAATAATAATCGATTAAAAAAATAAATGGGTCAAGTAACAATTTTATTGTTATAAACAAATTTGACAAAAAAAACATATTCATCGAACTTTTCTTTTCTTAAATATCTTTTCCTCAGAAAATATAATCTTCAAATACTTCACGATGTTATTTAAAAAATTTTAAGTTGTTATACTCATTATATTCGTCTGTTCATGTAGACATTTTTTTTCTTACTAAAGCCTGCTGCGAATGAATTTATGATGCTATCTAGCTGTAAAGGTTTATTCTAAGTCAAAAATTTCAATTTTCATTCATAAATTGTACAAACAAATGTTATATTCGTTCATACAAACAAAATTCTTTTTCACGAAAACCTGCTGAGAAGGAATCTTATCTTATTACTAGGCTGGAAATATTTATTTGAAATCAACATTTCTAATTGAGCCTATTGGGTCTAATAACAGCCTACTTGCATTTTCAGAAGTCTGTTTTTCAAATTAAGATTGAAAAGAAATCCATTTTATCACGAATAATTTTTGCAGAATAAGCAAAAATGGATTCACAATCAAAAAGTAAACTTCCAAAAAACCTCACTTTTTGGCTGATTAGAGACGAGAATAACACAAAGACAAAAGAGGGGAAAAGTCAACCAAAAACCAACCTCTCACTTTTTCCTTTCTCCGTCCTTTTTATGCTACGAGGGGACCAACATGTTTCGAGGTCAATTTAGACCTCCTTATCAGGGATTATTTATAGGGAATAACTAAAGATATGAAAAATTAATAAACCTGTAAATAAAATATTTAACACAGTATTAATTCAAAATTTGATTAAGTTTAATGTTATCGAATATATTTATTGAGAAATTGCTTGTTTAATGAAGAAGAAATCTTTCTGTTATCTAGTCAAAGAAAATCATTATAAACAGTTAATTACTCTATCCAATACTTCTCTAAACTCATGATTCTATCCAATCTGTAGGTTTTCTTATGAATAATTTTTAAGATTTCTTTTAATTGAGTTTACCTATTTTAACTCAATGTGCTTGTAAGAAGTCTTCTATTTATGTAAATTTTTGTAAAAAGAATGTTTTGAATTTTAGAAATTTAGTTAGAATAATCTGACTGGATTGGTTTTGGAATCACCCACAAAAAAAAAGAAGTCTGTTATTGCACTCAACCGTTTAAGGGCATGTAATACTTCAATCGGGTTCAGTTCCCCCGGGTTTTTGGCCACAAAACTTAAAATTTGTAAAAACTGAATTCGGAGATGCTAAAAAATAGAATAACGGACGTCCCCGAACTCTTTTTTTAAGGGATAATATAAAAAACATATTCTGCTAAATAACATTTTTCTGTATATGCACTATTTGGGGGTTAGGATCGGTTGACAAGCCTCTGTCGTTCCGATAATGTTGGTATCTGTTGTACCGAGTGGCATAGAGGGCGTCCTAACGATCATAAGTTAAATTATTTATGAAAAATATTTTTTGGATTGCCTACAAACAAGCTTAGTTCCGGGACATTAGTTACTATGTTTTATTACTTGTCCTAAGTTTTCGACCAAAAATATTGTGTAGTTTGGAAGAAAAGTTGCGGGGAGAATTGTAATACACATAACCTCAAAATACACACATATTAATCAAATTTAGCAAAATGAAATTTATTTAAAATTATTCCACAACAGAAGAGTTCGGGGACGTCCGTTACCATGTTCGCTATCACTCCCCAAATTTTTAAGGCAAAATCTTGATTATTGTAGGAAAAAAGCCGAGGGAACCTAACACTGCTAAAATCGATCATTGTTTATGTATCACATGCCCTTAATCGTTTATGGTCCGGTTAGTGGCAGAGACGCCAAATTGTCAGAATGGCCGAGCTGTGGGAACTAACCTTCCCAAGTCAATGACAGTCTAATCTTGGTTTATAATGTGGTCTAATTGGTTGATTTTGATATCTCAGACTAAATTGTCTTTCTTTGTGTTCCCCATTCTAATTCTGATTTTCGTTATTATTTACATTGTGATTTTATGTGTTCGCTTTTTCTATACTATTTTTGTTCTATTTATTGTTACCTTTGTCTATAATGCTTAGTCGCTGACCTATCATTTTTTCTTTTGCTAATTCTGTTGCCCATTCGCGTCCTAAAATTTTCAACCCTGAAAATTTTTAAAAAGCATTTCTCGCAATATAAACTTTGTACTGTATATAGTTATATGACATCTTTACTGTTTTTTCGAAAGATATCGTTTTAAATTGAACTTATAATACTTGGGTCAATTAAAAACGATATCTTTTGAAAAAACAACAAAGACGTCATCTAACTATATTCAAAATGGCAATTTTTCACCGAGTGATCATTCTGCTCTGGTAAATTGGTTAATCGAATTGTTTATTGGTTATTAATTAATTTAAAAATTATTTAAAATAAAATTAATAGTTAATTCTTCTTACACTGCGTAAGGGAAATGCGCTGTTCGTCAAAAGTAATAACTTTGATTTTCAATTTTATTGTTAGTACATTAATTGGGCAGAAGTTAATTTTAGGACTGATGTTGAATGAAATTTTCCAAATTCTAGTCGCCGCATTTAAATCCATACTTTTCAGGTTGTTGCACATATCAATACTGTAGAAATTAATTTTCCGGAATCTATTAACCGGCCTTCCAAATAAGTATCGGGTTACCGCAAATTTAAAACTCAGAATAAATGCTAGTTTCCTTCTGGATCTCAGACCAGCAGGGTCCTTTTATAATCACGTAGTATGAAAATTATTCCAAATCTAAATTTTAAATCTGTTTTTAAGAAAATTAGGAAGTTAATAAAAACATAAATGTTTTTTAATTTGTGTCAGTGTTGTTATATTACATGTGATAACTTACCGATGTCCAAAGTTGGCCTCAATTCGCGCAAGTGTGGCAAGAATAATATTTGGAAGAGAAGGAGAGAGATGAAAATCACTAAGGATAAGTTTTTAAAAAAATCTCCTTTTTTTTGGTTAATTAATCAACTCACTAAAATAGTAGTAATTTCTATTCATATTGCTAATTGATGATCTTTTTATTTTAAGTTCTGGCCCCTATCCGTAGCCCGAATAACAGTTTAAAATATATTTCTTGTGTTTTTGCAAAATCAAATCAAAATTTATCGATTATATTAAGTTTGAACGCATATCCGTGGTTGAAATGCACTACATTATTGATTGAAAAGTTATCAAATTTACAATACTAAAAACGACAACATTTTTTAAAAATATACATTATAATGACTTTAGATCAATTAAAATGTGTAAGGTGGACTGATTCACATAGCCTTACTGACGAGTCCAGTGAGTCAGTCCAGGATGAAACATAAAAGAATTCAACTTTAATTTCCTTAAAAATATATATCTGTTTTTGTGTTGTTTTTAAATTAATTGTAGAACACAAAACAAATAAACATTATAGCCCTAATGCCAATAAAAAAATCTTCTTTTGTACTGTATCCTTAAATTCTGGTATGCTTTTCTCAAGAAGGGGATCGCTTATAAATAGTTCAAAAAATCTTTTTTGTTCGACCCCCTTGAAAACGCGCCATTGCATGTTACATAAAACTTTCCGCCCGCTACACATACACTGCATCCCGTAAGTGAGAATATGGAGGAATTAATCTTTATCTTTGAAAAAATTGTATTGCTAGACCCGACAAGCTCCCTTCTGAAAAGTACGCTATTTCTTCCTTTCACCTATAATCTAAAATTGTCAAGTACACCAAACATCCTCTATCTGCTTGAAAGGTTTGTTTTCAAGGAGGGGGACAAAAATTATCGTGTGTATCAAGGGCGCAAAGCTATTTTGCCTCGTGTGACTGCCGCCCTCACTTCGCTCGGGCAGCAAATTCACTCTCGTCAAAATAACCGTCTTTATGCCCTCGATACACAATATATCATTTTTTATTAGAAATCAGTTGCACATGCATTAAAAAATATGCTTGCGAAGTTTTAGGTCGAAATTTCACAAAATTGAGAGTGACCAACTTTTTACCGTATCGCGGTGCGGATGCCATATTAAACGTGCTCGATCTTTATATGCGTTTTCCGGAAAAGGCGTTATTCAAACTGGAGGGCCGGATGACACGCGAACAGCACAACCGATTTCAATAATTTTTTTATTAAATTAAAGAGAATACAACACCATTATATGTGAACCTTTCTATCTGCACAAAAAAATTTCAATCATTTTTTGCAAAAAATCTAACCAAAAGTTAAACTTTTTACACTCGAAATTCCAGTTTCTTAAAAAAAGTTTAAAAAAAACCTTTTTCTATAATTTGCGAAAAAGTTCCAGTTTTTCCACCTGTTTTTGGTGTAAAAAGTGACCGATTTTTGGTCGATGACGTGACGCATGCGTAGTGCCGACCTTTCCGGGCAACAGTGAAAAAAGTGGACGGACGCAGTGAGAAAAGTAAATGTATGCAGTGACAAAAGTGAGGCACAGTGAAAAAAGTAAATAAAGTGCAAACTACTTCGTGTTACTCCGTGTGTGTTCGTGCTGCCTCGGGTTAGCTCGTGCGCAGGCAACTTCATTGTATTTTCCGACTCTCGTTCCTAACCTAAAAATCAATTTCCAAAAAGTTGTTGATTGTCAATGGTTTAATCGCTTCTATGGATATGAACGAAATTGCTTGGCGAAAGCAAAAAAACACCGCCAGTTTCTCCGAACATACTGTGCTTGATTTTTTCGCGGATAATCGGAAATATGGTTAGTGGCATTCTAACCAAACATTCTTACCAGCTTATTGTTACGGCCATATTATTGCAATGGTTTTGATAATTGCCATTGTTCGTGTTGCGTCAATCGACTAAAAATCGCCCTCTTTTTACACAAAGTACAGATGAACAAAAACTAGCACTTTTTACACAAATTATAGAAAAAGTATCGTGTCCCACACCTTGAAAAAGCGACAATTTAAAACTCGTGTGATAGCCACCCTCGCTCCGCTCGGGTAGCTAACTTCACACTCGTTTGAAATCTCTCGCTTTTTCAACTTGTAACACAATATACTATTAATTGAGGTTCATATATAATGAAACGCAATTATATAATTAAATTGTGCTAAATTTGTATTATAAATTAACTTCCAGCTGCTCTATCGTTCCCGCCGTTTGCCTCTGTACGGAGTGCAGGGTACACTTTGGGGACATATATCTGCGGACTGTAAAAGAATTTTTCATTTAAGAATATGTGTAGCAATGGGACGATAAAACTTTATAAGTCCACATAATGTCGAGATCCTAACATATCCTGATCTCTCTTTTGATTGCAGAACTTGATTTTATTTCTTAATACACTCGGACCTGGATTTACTTAGGTCGGATTTAATAATTCCGAGAATTGCTGCTGCGGCGGTTTCGAGCTGAGAGTGGCGCCCTTCGGCGGCGAGAGAGGGTGTTCACCGAACCGTGAAACGCCAGAAGTGTAGCGTAAGGGTGCAGTGCGCGGGTACTCATTCGCGTATGTTGCGTAATATTATGTATTCCAATTGGGAACCATTCTCACGGCCCTGAATGTTCACGTTTGGAGGCCCTAGAAATAACTTCAAGGCCAATTGCAGGCCAAGCCCGAATTATGTACAATCTAGGTTTCAGTGTATTTCCGAATAACTTTCGTTTGAGTAAGCTTCTTTAAAATCATCAATAAACTTAGCTAAATTTTGCCAATTGTGTCTATTAAATTAAAACAAACTTAAAGCTTCTTCCCCAAAAACTGCATCTAAATTTCTTGTGAGTTAGGCTAATCGGTACAATCATTGGTCACATAAGGAATTTTTCCAGTTTAACAATTTGTGAAAAACACTATACACGTTGAACGAAATTCTAAAATACACAGATAGATAATAAATTTGATAAAGATTTGAATTACCATAGTAAGTTGAGCGTTAAAATTAGTAGATAATTTATACATAAAGAGATTAACAATAATGTCAAAAACACACTCATTGGACACGAGGATATAGTGATTGACATAGGCCAATGATTGTGTGATTAGCCACTGAAATGTGGTGAAATGCTGTCATTGGACACCACTTTAAACACATCAGGTTATAGATTACTGACATTGGGACTTTCGTTTCCGGCGTGAAAGTGTGTGGTAGCGGTGAATTTTTTATGCTGAGTTTTTCTGATAATTGTGGGGAAATTTTAGGTGAGTGGATTGTGGATGTGTGTAGAAGGGTTCATTTGTGAGAGGTTGATTGAGAGATTGACAAGGAGGTCAGGGCAGTAGCAGGGCAGGGTAGAGAAGGAGAAAGGCAAGGCAGGTAGACGCGACCATAGATAGAGACAGAGAACGATATAAGGCGGGATCGTTTGAATTGGATTCATGGCTAGCGGATCGAGTACCAGCAAGGAAAGCAGAAATTTAGAACAGGAAGTTTTCAGTACACCGAAAGGGGAGAAAAAAGAAAGGAGGGCAAGGGGAAAGTATAGGAAAACGGTAGAAAATGATAGATTAAGGGCGTAGATCATGGGATCCATTCAGGCTTTCATCAAAAGGAGGAGAAGGGAGAGGGAAGCAGTGAAGACAAGGAAGATATAGGGTCAAGATTAAAAAATCCAAAAATTTTCAGATCGCCGCCGGAAAAACATAGTATTGTAGAGAAGGATGAGAACAATAAGGGGACTGAAAGAGACAGAGCTGAGGCTAAAGATCCGATGGAACAGGAAAGATTGAAAAAAACGAGCGAAATGACGGAGGCATAACAGAGAAGGATAAAGAAGAGATGAAAGAACACAATGAAGAATTAATAGTAGAAGAGATAAATATGGGAGGAGAGAGGTAGAAGATAGTGGGTGTTTATGTGAATGGTGATATGCAGGAGAAATCAGAGGAGATGAGAGAACTGATGGAAGAAAATAAGCTCATAATAGGAGATTTTAATGCGAGAACAGAAGATAGAGGAGGAAGGGAATTGGGTGGAGAGCGAGGAAGAAAATCCAAAGACAAGATACTGAGTGGAGAGGAAAAGAAATTGCTAAAGAGCCTAGTGGAGATGGGATGGTCAATTAGATCAATTAAGTACCAGAACGAAAAGAGGGCATGGCATTTTTAGATGAAGCTGATGGAGGGAAAGGGAGGGGAGTTAGCGAGAAGGTGTTTGAACGAGGTACAAGAAAGGAGAGTGAGCGCGACGGAATTAACGAGATGGGAAGGAAAAAGGAAAAAAGGGAGAGGGAAAGACAATTAATTGAAATATGGCGCATGATGGAGGAATCAAAATATAATAAATGGTACAAGATGATAAAAAAGGAAGGAGTGCCAAAGTATTTAGAAAAGGGATGGGGAAAGGAAAGATGGACCAGAATAGCAAGATTTAGATTGGGAAATCAGGTAAGGGTAGGTATGTATTTCAATATGATTTCCTCTCATTACTCGTTAGACAATGTGACAAACAATTATATATATAGTAGGTTCTTGTAACTTTGAGATTGTAAACTTCCACATTATATTTCTCGAAACTGAATAATAATTTGTAATCATACTTTTCGTCCTTAATTTAGAAATACTTCAGCTCAGTAGTAAATTTTTGTTTTATTTTTAAAGAGTGATTTTGATTTTACAGAATGTTTTTTCGCTCTCCGGAAAAATTCCGATTATGTTGGTTATCTAGTTATGTACTGCAACCCTTCCTTTAATTCTGTTTATTTATGAAATATAACCCAGTGATTTTTTAAGACAGCAATATGAAATTTCTTACACGGTTTAGTTGAAGACATTAGAATAAAAACTGGATAATGCTCATTTGATGATGCCACCACGAATACGTTATTTTAAATGTAAAAAAGTGCCAACCTCACATCTTATAGCCATGACGATCTAATCATTCCAACAAATTGAATCGGCGCGCCTTATTTCTCAGTAGCTAATCAGGTGAGTTCCCTTAGGTCGCAGTTCTAGAAAGTAACGCTAGATGGCTACGAAGGCCGTCCATTAAAGGGATACTTTTAATAGTTAATCAATTACATTCGGTTTTCGTTATGCATGCGTACCTATGATTACTCGGCTTTGATTAAAGGGAAGAGACGCTGATGCAAGTTTGTTCTAGGTCTACACGCATATGGAAAATGTAAATCGATCAACAATTTTTATATAATAAATCGTTTTCAAAAAATAAATTGATCTTTGTTACATCATTATTATACCTTAATCATTTATTTTAAATTAAATTGAATATTTTTGCTGAATTGGAGAATTCCCATTAATTTCTACGTTTTTATTAAGCAAATTCCGATTCACGGCAGTTTCCAACCGGTTACAGAAAATATCCTACTTCTGATTAAAATGTCCGCTTCTCCTATTCTTCAGGTAATGTAATCAATCCGTGTCAATCGGCAAACTCCGTTTAAGAATGTCGATGCAAAAAAATTGTATTGCCGATTCAAATGCATCCAATCGATTTTCGTTTAATGGGCATTGAAAGACCACCCATTTATCAACATACAGACATCATTTTAACGTTAGACATGGCTTTAAGGATACGAGCCAGTGATAGTTTCGCACCTCCAAAATTACCAATGATAAGGACAATTACTTTAAACGAATATTTTGGGTACAGTCGTTGCAGCTCCCTTGCAAGGCCTTGATACCTCTCCTCGTTTTCCTTCTCTTCAGCAGTGCTGTTGCAGTCAGCCGGAGCTGACAATTCAATCACGAATATATTTCGTATCTCGAAGTGTTGGAACCTTATACTCGCGCTGGTTAGTGTCGCCACAGATGTATTCAGAAGAATTACGTAGTGCGAGAGATAGAGGCAGAAGTGAGATGCAAAAAAGCAAAGGGCTCATGGTATCGCCCTGAAAGACGCCTCTCTGGAAGGTGACGTTGTTTGTTGTCACACGATAATTTCCAGATGAGATAGTAAATCTAGTTTTCCAAAGAGGCATCAATCTCTCTATGCATCTCACTATGTGTGGATGTACCTTCAAGCTTTCCAACAAACAGATGATAAGTCTATGACAGGTTGAATCGAACGCTTTCCGGTAGTCAATCCAGGCCATTAACATAACGCGTTGATGGGCTGCAGCGTCTTTGCAGACACACCTGTCAATTAGCAGGTTCTCTCGACAGCCTGCTACACCTTTTTGTCGAGGCACGTTGTTCGTACATCTCACGCCACACAGGCTCAATTCGCCGAACAGTCCTGTTGTGTAGGACAGCTGTAAAGATCTTACACAGTATGTCCAAACAAGTTATTGGCCTGTGATTCTCTGGGTTGGACAAGTTGCCTTTGTTCGGTAGAAGTATAGTGCGTCCTAACACCAGCCACTGCTGAATGGACGTCTCCGACTTTAAATATGAGGTAAATATGCGGGCCAAATGTTGGTGTGTAGAAGTAAACTTCGTCCACCAGAAGTTCTTGATACAATCTGGTCCAGCACCGGAAAAGTTCTTCTTGCCTCTATGTGCTTTTTTCACATCTTCGGCAGTGATTGATCGACATTCCTCCTCAGATTTTATCAGGTTGTCGCAAAATTCCTTGAAGCGGATGATACTGTCAGTATCTTCTTTCAACTTTAGTGTTTTCGAGATCTTCCATACCTCTCCCCCAAAAATCTCTACCTCGTTGGGTTTGGGTGGATTTTTGACAGCAGCAGGGTGATCACTGAAAAGGGAAAATACCCATCAGAATTTTCTCATTTTAGGAATTGTCTCTTCAGAGAGAGAAAGATAGTAGAAAGAGAGAGAAAAGTATCCAGAAGGCAAGGCTTGCCCCGAGTGCAGCTTGCATTGTAAAATAAAAAGAGTCTGTTTGTAGTATATAATTCCCATTCATAATATAAAATCTACGATTATTGCATTCTCTCAGGAATTTATTATTAACAAAATAGCTTAGGATTTAGAATCCATCTGTAAAAATAGTTAAGACAGGATTTAAGAATAAAGAAGATTTTTGATATAAAGAGAATCTTAGCATTACTCCATGCGAAACCCATTTATTTTATCTACCGTCTTAATTACTCACTTAATTAATTAATTAAGACCATCAGTTGAATGCACCGGCAAAAGTGTGGGGGTTGCAATATATATATATATATATATATATATAGTTAAAAAAAATAAGGTTGAAAAACCACCGCTGGGTCTCACTGGGAGCTACTGCCATCTAAAAAAAATGGCAGCGGCTCCCAGTAGGACCGCGGTAAATCCCATTCATGGCCACGTCTCACAACCGTGAGATGAGTGGTCACAGGACACGATGAAATCACAACGACAGGCCGGCG
>CAKNWW010315590.1:0-10330 GCA_932074435.1 Andricus kollari | reverse complement strand
ATAATACGCCTGTTGGGTAGCTACGACAGCGCCACCAATTTGGAACTATTGGGAAGAAATTTGGATTTCAATTCAATATTAACGAAAAATCTTATAGTAAACAATTAATTTTAAACCGAAGATTAACATTTTTTATTAAAATGAATTGATGGTCACTGCTTTTTTTTCATAAATATTGCCCAAATAACTTCGAGATACCCAATAGTTCGCGTGTCAGGTGGTGCTGTTGTCAAAATCACAGAGGTATTATACAGGCATGCGCTTCTAAAGGTTATATTTATTTTCGCATATCCTCAGTCTAAAGTCAATAAGAATAAACTAGTTTTTAACGCGGACAAAATTTCTGAGAAATTATTTTTAAACATAATTTTGAAAAAATTCAATTATACAAGTTTCTAATTTTGAATACTGAAATTTAAAAAAAAAACTGTTTTTTAATTTTTTACAGCTTAAAATAGGTTAGATGATTTCACGGAATTTTTAAGTAATTTGAAATTTCTCGACGATCGATGCAATGTAAAAATAAAATAAACCACATATACTGTAGAAGATTATACTGCTTTTCGTCAAAAGACTTTCGAAAATTTTTTTAGAACACAGAAAGAACGATTTCACTTCAATATAAATTAAAATTTAAATAAAAAGATTAGTGCATTAAATTAATGAAACTTTGCATTTAAATTTAACCAACATTTTTTTATTTAATTAATTAAGTAGATAAAAAATTATCTGTTTTTCGATCAAATATAATTTCTAAAGTTTTAATAAACTTCAAAAGAACTAAATTCATTTCGTTTATTCTCTTCTTGATTCGGTGCCTGTGTTTGTAAATAAGAAATAGAAAAATTTGAATACAATTGAAAAATTACGGAGCGAATATTAATAGAGGCAAATTTTCTATTGACCAGAAAAATTTCGGCCACCAAAAAATGTATGAAAACTTTAAATAAATCGATAGGTAAAGTACATAGTAGCCAAATGGAGTACTTAATTTTATAGGTATTTTATATATGATGTACAGGTTCAAGAGCGAGGCCCGTTTAAAAACTTATAGATTCATTTCTCTAGTACGATGGCCCACATCCGAGTATAACCGAACCAAGTACTGCTTAACTTCGGTGATCGAACGAGAAATATAAAAAAATTCCACATGTCCCAGCGGATTTCAAATCACTATAAGCGAAATATATTTCTAATCAGATTTTTTCGAAGAAATATTTGAAGTAAAAACATTCAATATTCAAAAACTGGAATAAACTAATTCAGTCGTCATAAGTATATATTAACTGAGATATTTAAACGTCATTCGTTTTTTCTTCTGGTGAAGGTTTTCATCTGCTTTTAGGTATAATTTTTGAAAGACTAGAAAGAAGCTTAAAATTCACAACCTAACGTTTATTTTTTGATACACAAAAACTTGAGTGAAAAATTTAGTTCTGAAAATTTGCACTGTGATATAGCGAAGCAGCCTGACCAGTTTTTGGAAAGCTCAACTGTCTTACAGGTTCAAAGATTTTTTTAAATATTTTAAATGTGTTTAATTATTTTTCTCCAAAATTTTTCCTATAGAAAAGTGGGATTCGATTTGAAAGTCCGGGTCTCAATAAGAGGATAATGTTTACCCCGTTTTTCCCTATTTATCATATTTTTTGTAAAGATTCCTTTAAGATAATAATTAAAATATGTGAGTTTCGAAAGTGTACTCAGATATGCTCGAAAAAATCTGGTTATAACTAAAAATATTCCTTTTTCCACATCTATAACTTTACAGAATGCTTTTTTCCAAAAACTCAATATTTTCTTAAGTAATTGAAAAAATTGAACTTAAAACTATGCATGCAAAATGGTCAAAATTCGCTTTGGGTAAAAAATACTGCTTATTGATGCCCCTTCTTTGAATTTGTAATGAATAATATTAGATAATATCTTCTATCCATTTTTCCACTGCAAAAATTTACTCAATACTCTTAAACTTTGAATTTTCTTCAAATCAAACATTCTAATTTAAATTTCAGATTCGAAAAATTAGAAAGTTATACCTATGACACAGAAATTCAACTTTCAATGTCTCAGACTCAATCAATGAATTTAAGAATTGGCCTCGAAATTGGCGGTGCGAAAATTTGGTTGGCGTAGGCCGTAAAACAAATATTTTCAGTGAGCCTAGGGACATGATTTATTAAGAAATACAAATATGAATATTTGAATGTTATATAATGAAAAAGCACAGTAATGAAGACACATCACAATTTTGAACAGGGTGGCCGCAAAACTTAATTTTCAAAATTCTCTGACTTTTCCCTGA
This sequence comes from Andricus kollari, assembly GCA_932074435.1. Lineage (NCBI taxonomy): Eukaryota > Metazoa > Arthropoda > Insecta > Hymenoptera > Cynipidae > Andricus > Andricus kollari. The sequence continues at coordinate 8,025 of CAKNWW010315590.1, read as the reverse complement.
CCGTTAATATTTAAAGACAAAAATTATAATCTTGTAACATTTTAAATATATGTATTCAAATCATATTCATATTTAAAATATATTAGATTCTATAGAATCTAATATAAATGGGATAAAACAATTTTCAATTTATGAATTTTTTATTAATTATTCTAAGAGTGACTGATGTGCATTAATAATGTGAATAATTTCATTTTGAACTGAAAAACAATTTAAAAGAAATCGATTCAGAAGACCTTAAAACAACTCAAGTTCAATTCAAAAGAATTCAAATGAATTGGAAAAAATTTTAAAAACCCAAGAAGTGTCATTAATTTAAGTAAAATTGGAATGATTTAGAGAAATTTAAGAGAAATAAGAATTCGATGAAATTAATAAAAATTCAGGGTTAATTTAAAAACAAAATCAAATGAATTCAAACTATTTCGAACATGTGAACAAATTCATTGAATTCACAAAGTTTAAAATGATTTCCGAAAAATGCAAGCGGATTCAAATGAATTTGATGAAATGTCTGAGAACTCAAGGTGAGTTTAAAAGCCTTCAAGACGAATGAAACAAAAACGAAAAAATCTATTGAATTGAATGAATTTAGAAGACTTCAAGTAAATTATAAAAACTCAAGAGTATTCAGAACAATTTAAAACTATGCAGGATAAATTAATAAGAACTGAGGGTGAATTCCGAATAATTTAATGAATTTTAATAATTCTTTGAAATCCATTAAAATATTATAAAATCCCGTAAAATTCTAAGAAATCTGATATTTTCTGAAATACTGGAAAATTTATTAAAATACCTTGAGAGCTATTAAAATACTCTAAAATCATTGAAATCGACGGAAATCTGATAAAATCCCTTAGAACCTTTTAAAATGTCTTCAAATCTTATAGGTCCTACAATATCATTCCATATCTTCCAAAATTATAGGAAATTCTTTACAACGACATGCAAATTTTTTCAAATCCCCTAAAATCGTTGAAATCCTTAGAAATCGCTTGAAATTTTTGTATCTCTTGAAGATATCGTGGAATCTTTTAACATGCCTAAGATATTTGAAATCCTTTGAAAATTTTTGAAATTCCTTTAAAATTGTTTAAGATCTTTGAAATTCCTTTAAATTTTTAAAAGTACCCTAAAGTCTTTGAACTCCGTTAAAATCCCTTCAAAATATTTATATCTTTTAAAAATTTCTTGGAGTATTTAAAAATATCATAAAAGATTATAAGAGAATTCAAGAAAATTTTAAAAATTTAGAAATAGGTATACATCTGAATGTAATAGTGGTTAGCCCATGGGTTAATTTATTAGAAAAAAGTAACCAAAGTGATCTTTTCATTTTAAAAAGTAAGTATGGTGACTTTATCTTAAAAAAGTGACAAAAAAGTTATTTGAGAACAAAAGTTACTAAAAGTGACTGAAAGACAGTCTTGATTATTTTTAACGAAACCCCCTGACTGCAGAAAATTTTTCAAAATCCCTGATATTCCCTGACCGATTAGAGAAATAATTTTTCAATTACAGGGTTTTATTGAACCTATCTTTTTCCACACTACCCTTTTCTAAATATGAGTAAATGTTATCCGGTAATGTGTCCCTGACTAAATTTTTTTCAAATTTATGGCGTTATATCTTTTAAAGAAAGCTTAAGATTTAATTGTGAAATAAACATGTAAACCTTTTTTCTTGTTTCCAATTATAGTTTCAGAGTTATAATCACTTTTTAAATATCCCCGAGTTACACTTAAAGTGTATTCCCCGAATTATTTATATCCCCGAATTACACTTCAAGTGTCTTTATTTAACCAAAATAACTAATTTAGAGGCCGAAATAAAATAATAAAAAATATTGGATTACCTTGTCATCTGGTAACACAAAATTTATTGTCATTGAGTGAAGTTACTTGTAAGAAGGAAAATAATCGATATTACCATTGTTTTAAAATTTTTTAATAATTTTAAATAATCTTAAAGTTACCCGTTTTATTAATTGCGTTGTAAACAAAAAAGAAAAAAAATCTTAATTTACCTACATGAAGGCAAAGAAGCAGATTCAATTATTTCGTTATAAAAAAAATGTCAATGACTTAAATTAAATATTTATCATTAGATTTGAAAAAAATGAAATCTTAAATGAGGGACTAGGTCTTTCTCGCTTATTATTATTTTTACACTTATTGTGATTAATTTCAACAGAAAAAAAGATTCTGTTCTTCTCCAACACTTTTGGCAACAAAAAAATTAATTGAATAAATCCAACTTTTTGGTGTTCAACCATATAAGTAAAATGAGTTTCAATAAAAATGCTGATTTCTCCCTTGTTTGTACGAGTTTAATGTTTCCTCTCTAGGTGGTAAAAATGTAAAATGCCACTTTAGAGGATTAAAAGTGAAGAAATATGTTGCTTTTTTCTATTAAATCGATAGTAATTTGAAATACACGTGTATCCTTAACGAAACGTGGTTGGTTGGCTTGTTGGTGGCGTGGCGAGGCGATGCGAAGAAAATCGAGGTGCGATCTATTCAGGGGCTTCGGTTTAATCAAGGTGTTCGATTGCCTCAGGCCCAAGGCCTTGGTTTGCCTCCAACGTTTTCAGATGAAGTAGGGAGAGCCTCGAGTGACCAGCCTTCTTCTAATTCCTTTTCTACTTTAATTAGCAAAATTGACGCGATGACGATGATACTATATGGAAGCTACCGAATACCGCGCCGAAGCACGTGTCGCACTGTCGCTGTCGAGTACCTAGAATTATACCTCGTTGCCATTTAATTAATGCCAGAAGTACGCAAAGATCGGCGGCATAACTCTCGATCTTGTCATTTGATCTAGATTCCGGATCAACGTCCCTGTTATGTTAATAATACTGCGACAGAATCAAGAGATATCTGATCCACTTTTATCGTTACCTTCGCTTTTTTATAATAGCCGAATAATTAAATTATGGTATTATATTTAATGTTTGATAATTTAACCATTTCTGTAAACCAGATAGAATGTTTAGAAAATAAGAAAACTCTAGGTTTTTATCAATTGCATCAGTCTTGCTAATTTTTCTAACACACAAGTTAAATATTTCTCGTATCAGTAATATACGAAACCTATCAAAATTATAAAATCAAATAATGAGCCTGATATTGAACTATTATATTTTTTTTCAAACTTGTTCTCGGGTTAAAAAGAACCGGGTTTTCCATCATAGTCACGGACTAAGTAAAGTGACTGATGCGATGAGGATGTAATTAGTTAATTTAGTCGCTTGCTTCCTGATGGTCTAGGAAGTTTCTTAATATGCGATAGGTCTTTAATAAAACCGCCTTCTGAGCTGCTGCCAGTACCCTACTGACTCCTAAATCTTCAAGATGTTTAGTGCATCTTGCGTGCACATTGCCTGTAGCCGAAATCACAATAGGATGAATAGATGCATGTTTCACATTCCTTCATATTATCTTTACTTCATGTCTTAGCTCGCTATACATGTGGATCTTCGTTGTATAGGTTGCCTGCATATTTCGGTTAAGTGGACAAGCAATGTCGAAGACGCAGACCATTCCACCTTTTTTTTCTCGCATTACGATGTCCGGTCGATTGGCTCGCATGTAATGATCCGTCTGGATGGTAACATCCCAATATAAGATATAATCTTCGTTTTCTAAAACGAGCATTGAAATGTATCTATAGAAAGGCATCCATTCTGTTAAGAGTCCTAGGTTTAGGGCAAGTTGTTAATGTATAATGTCCGCCACATCATTATGTTTGTGCGTATATTCTCCTTGAGCCATCACGCGACAACCATCAATAATGAGCTCAATGGATTCGTTGTCATCTCCACATAATCGGCACTGGTCAACCACGTCTTGATGTAGCACGTGTTTACGATAATTTCTGGTGCTGACAACCCTGTCCTGAATCGCAATAACGAAGCCTTCCCTTTTCGGATACAGGACGCCCTTTCTCAGCCAAATATTGGATGCCTCACTATTCACTTCATATTGATCTTACGTTTCAGAATGCTCACCGTGGATGGCTTTCTGTCTCCAGTGCGTTTCTAAATTCCTCTATGGTTTCTGCCCTGATATTCAAGACCTCCTCTGAGGACAAAGTCAAGGGCGTGTAGTCAAGATCAGCTTTACAGATGGTGTTGTAAAGCGTAACATCTCGCTTGCTGTTAAAATAGTCTCGCAACTGTATAACTTGTGACTCACACATTTTCCTGACATCTACAATGCCCCTAACCCCTCTATGTCGTGGTAGAACTACCCTTTCAATCGCCGAATTACTGTGGTGTATTCCGTGCTTCGTCATTTCTACGCGGATGATTCTGTTTAATCGTTCGAGGTCGGTGTTCGACCATTTGGTGAGCCCGAAGGAATACGTGAGGATAGGGATCGCATAGGTGTTGATTGTCCTGATCTTGTTTGCCGAGTTAAGAGAACTCTTCAGAACTAATCTGAGTCTTCTAGTGAAGGCAGTCGTTAGGTTTTTCTCAACTATCGTATGCTGAATACTCTTAGATTGGAGAATACCTTATATGACTCCCCCTCAGCCATTGCCTCGATGTCGTTCTCGAAATCGTCCTCTAGCTCTGCGGTCCCTAATTCTCCTCTGGTTAAATGCACTGTTCTGCATTTGTCTATTTCGAACTCCATGTGGATATTATTGGAAGACTTCTTTGTGATATCAATCACTTGCTGCAGCTTCTGGTCCGAACTAGCGTATAGCTTCAGGTCATCCATGCATAGAAGATGGATCACTTTACGACCATCCTCATTATCATGTATTCGGAACCTATGAGACATGCTATTTAGTGTTTTGCTCAGTGGGTTCAACGCTAAACAGAACCATAATGCACGGAAGGAGTCTCCTTGAAATATACTCGTCGTAACGGGTATTGATCTAGTTATCCTTCATAGTCCATTATCAAAATACTTGATTCTTGTACCCCAAAGTAATATCGCACGACTTAGAAAGTCAATTATACGTGGGCAAATTTTGTATATTTTTAAGACTTCAAGCAAATAGTCATATAGTACGGAAGGAAACGCTTGCTTGTAGTCAATGTATGCCATGTGCAAGTTTCTTTGATGTTTACGAGCTTGCGGCATGGCAACAGCATCTATGGTGACTAGATCTTTACTACCTCGCGAGTTTTTACATATTTTTGTTCTCCTCTAAGGATCCCTGGCGAAAGTATCGGATAGGAATTCATTCCGAACCAATCCGAAGTCATCCGAATCATTCCGGAATCTGTATCCGAATCAACCCGAGTTAATTCGAACCAATCCGAAATTTTTTTTAGATTTAGTTCGATCCAAATCGGTCAAAAATTAATCCGAGTCAATCAGAACTTCCAATCCGAACTTCCAATCCGAATACATCCGAAACAAATTGTCAATCCGAATGAATCCGAACTCGGATTGATTTAAACCGATTTTCAATCAGAATGAATCCAATTCAATCCGAACCCGGATTCATTCGGATTCATTCGGATTGAAAATTCAGGGTATATCAATCCGAATTCGGATTGATTCGGATTCATTTGGATTGAAAATTTGGTTGGGATTCGTCCGGATTGGTTCGTTTTGGAGTTCGGATTGAACCGGATTGAGTCGGATTAATTTTTAAACGATTTGGGTTAAACAAAATGTAGAACTTTTTTCGGATTGATTCGAATTGACTCGGATTGATTCGGATACAGATTCCGGAATGATTTGGATTGGTTCGGAAGGAAAACCTATCCGATACTTTCGCCAGGGATGTCATTATCTTCGCAGTGAGAATATACCTTATCTGTATTTGTATTTTTGTATTTATTCATGAAAAGTTCCTAGGGCTACATAGCCCTATAAGGAACAGGTGGTACATATTACAATTAAAAAGTGATGGTGATCGATATAAAGATTAAAATATAAAACAATAGGTATTCAACAGAAGTAATTAAGTAAACTAAGATACATAAGTAGATGTGCTGTATTACCAGTAGTATTGTAAGTGTACATACGGAAATGTACATGCTTAAAAGTAAATACATTCAACTGCATGCTTATATGAGAATTAAACACAAGGATTACGTGTTACCAATGTGTAATTTCGAGGGTAGGATTTGATATGTTAAATAAGTAACCAAAAAGGAGTTTTCTGAAATGAAATTGTGAAGGTGCATTTCTAATGCTTATAGGTAGTTTGTTCCAAAGTCGAGCACCACGAATAACAAAAGACCTTTGCATTTTACACGTGCGGTGTGGCTGAATTTTTAGTACTGTTTTGCTTTCACGGAGTTTGGAATGTGTTGGTTAATCTTTTTCAATAAAATGGAAGAGATTAAGAAGATACTGTGGAGCTTCATTACTGAATAGGCTATAAAGCAGGTCTATGATCTATATGATATAAATCTGCTATGATAGCTGTAAGATATTTATATATATTTATATATAATATTATATATTATTATTATTATAGTATTATAACATTGTTATACTTATATATATCATATATTTATATATAATTATTTATTATTATTATATAATTGTCTCAGGCTTAAGATAGTTCCAGCAGAATATGTCCAAGCCATTTTTTGTTAGAGTTGGATTTTTTTAATAGTCTGCACGTGGCTTTCCCGGTATATGTCATCAGTCACGGATGCCTTTTTGTAATGCAATAAAGTGATCTGATAATAGCAGTTTACCTCATTTAACATATTGGGCAAAGCCTGGTTTTTACCACAACATTCACGGACTGGGTTGCAGCCCATTATTGTCTTGTAAGGATGGTCCATCTAAGTCCCGTCGCACTGCCATTAAAACCTATTGTACTAGGTTTTCTTATTTTAAACACCCGGTAAAAAACAGGCTATACACGGATGAATTTTCACAGCTTGTGTTCATTTTTCTTTTACTAAGATGGGCTGAGAATCACTGTATGAATTTAATCACAACCAGTCATAACCTGTGGCTGCATCCGACTTTATTAGACATTATTACAGATCCATGCAAAATTTTATTATCTTTAATTTAAAAAAAAAGAACGTTTAAATCGGTTGAGAAAGCACTTCTGAATATCTGTTTGTCTACAGACATTTTTTTGTCCCACTGTGCATTGGATTCGTCGATTTATGTTACGCGGAGGAGCTCAACAAAAAATTTAGCTGATCACCTTTGAAAAATTTGTTGGCGCCGCCGTGTCAAGAAATTGAAAGCATATTCTTTCTCTCAGTTGATTGAAGACATTCAAATCTGCTATCCTGGCAAGAGAAACTAGAAATTTTATTTTAAACAGTAAAAAATACAAAAGCTAAAAAAATGCGTAACAAAGCTTTAAAGATAATAAAGAAGGAAATAAAAAGCAAAAAAAAATAAAACTAAACAAATTATAAAATACAAAAAAAATAAATATGCTCTTCAAAGTACTTGTTATTAAGGTGAAACCAATGAAAATACGGTATAAATATTTGTTTTATTGTTATTTTTTATTGTTATTTTGCATGAACAGACTCAATTGAGGGTTCGGATCGAAGAATGGGTCGCACGCTTGAAAACGCGGAAAAGCATTGTCCATGTGTCTCGTGCCATCCAAATTTTAAAGTTCAAAAAATTAAAATTTCAAAAATATGGTCATATAGAAAAGGGCAAGACGAAACTTTTTTGTATTTGCAGTTTTTTCGTCACATAAATATTTTTAATTGTAAAAATTAAAAAATTTTTAAAAAATTTCCTCAAATTTAATTATGTTTTAAAACATAAATCGTCAAAACTCAGCTAAATATTATTGAAACTGTTTAAAATTTGGTGTATGCACGCAGTGTACCCTAACAATGCCTACAAAAAGAAAAAAACAATCAAAATTGCCTATTGTTTAATAATAATTAATTGCAAATTGAGACTGGTCGATAAGCACGTTTTTTTAGTTTCGGCAAAGAAAAGTATCGAGGAAACTTTCGAGTTGAAAGAACTTTCAGTGAGATATTTGTTCCTCACTGATAAAGCAAGATTTCTGGAAATTTTTAGATCGATTCATTGAAAATTGACGGAA
>CAKNWW010315589.1:0-22158 GCA_932074435.1 Andricus kollari | reverse complement strand
AGAACTAGTAATTCGGGCGTAATAATAAAAGAAGTATCGGATAAACCTCCACTATCAATACACGGAGCCCATCATACGCATCTCAATGACGCTACGGTTAATTTTTGAATAATAAATGCGATCTTTCACGCTCTACTGTGCTCGTTACCGCCGTAGTAAACGTACCAGCTGATAATAGACGGTTTGATGCATTTATTCATGCATTAGAGTTGTCCTTGATCAGGGCTCGGAATGTTATTTTGTTTCTCAAAGATTGGTAAAAACTCTAAATCCAAAGTATCAAATGATTAATGCCTTTGTTTACGGCGTAGGAGGTGAGATGATAGGTGCCGCAAAAAAATTGGCTCAAGTATTACTTTTACCAAAGATGGGTATGATCGAACCGGTATTTATTCAGGCTTTAGTATTATTGCATTTAATGTCTTACACTCCACCTGTAAGAGCGGAGGAAGAGTTGAAAAGGAATTAAAAGAGCATTCGCTAGCAGACCCTGATCCATTTGGCTCAGAAGCTATATATATAATTCTAGGAGTGGATATATTTGGATCCTGTCTCTTACGAGGGCTTAAACAAGGTACTTTAGGCTCTCTTACAGCGCAGGATACCATCCTTGGGTGGATCCTCTCTGGGCCAGTTCTTAAATAGAACATCGGCTGGTCTTTACCAGGAACAGCACATCAAAGCATAACTGAGGAGGACCTTCACGACGACTTGCTTAGGTTCCGGGAGATCGAGGAACCTGCATCCAGATCCCTTTTGACTGTCGATGAGATGAGTTGTGATCAACATTTTGTTTCGACTCATTAACCTTTACCATGAAAAATGTACATGGTAAGATTGTCCTTTAAGAATGGCCCTCCGATAGATATTGACAGTTCCTTGAATAGAGCAAAGTTAGTTTTAAGGGGAGTGCATGCTCTTTTGCTCAAGGATTCAGCTTTTTATTCTCAATACGCTGATTTTTTAACCAAATATGAACAGTTAGGTCATATGGCACGCATTCAGGAGTATTCTGAAGTTGGTTCTCCTCAAACAGTTTATTTGCCCCATCATCCTATCCTTGAGTATGATAGTTTTACTAGTCGTTTAAGAGTAGTATTTAATGCCTTAAGTCTGACATCGAATAACACATCCTTGAATTCGCATCATGACATAGGGCCTACAATTTTGACGGATCTAGTCTTCATTATTTTACGCTGGCGATTCCATCTCTTTGTATTTGTCGCCGAAGTGGATAAAATGTTTCGACAGATTTTTGTTGACCCACGTGATAGAATATATCAACGTATAGTTTGATATTCCTCTGAACAAATGGTTGAGGATTGGGATTTAAATACGAGTACGGTTACGTACGGAACTGCTTGCGCTCGGTACATCGCTATGAGATACATTAAACAGTTAGCAACTGATAAAGGTTCTAATTTTCCTACAGCTAAGTCAGTCCTTGAAAATAATGTTTATGTAGATGACTATTTGTCAAAATACAAGGGTTGTCCCATAATTTTTGTCGTACGGCCCTGATAGAAGGGGAAGACAAATTTATATTATACCAGTAAATAGGGCGAGTAAAGTTAGGTATACACCCTAACTTCTGTTACAAACCTGTCAGTCTAGTGTGAGATATCACAGTTGAAACGAAACGCTATGGCGACTCTCAAAAAACGTGACTTTCGTGCGATAATTTATTACAACTTTGCACGTGATTTAAGCAAAGAAGAGTGTCTCAACCAAATGTCGGAAGTATTTGGTGAGGATTTTCCTTCCTTCAGAACTGTAGAACGCTGGTATATACAATTCCGGCGAGGAAGTTTCGTTCTCGAAGATCAACCACACACAGGATTCGCCCTTGCACTGGCACCTCCTCGTCTTCAAAGTCCCAAACTTTGCTTTGAGATTTTGTAGGCACATCGTAGTAGTACAATCACGTTTCATCACCCGTCACAATGAAATTCACCTCCGCAGCAGATCCAGATTTAAACTTTTTCAGCATTTTTTTACACCACTTAACACGATTCTCTCGTTGCTCGTCAGAAATGGCATAGGGTACCCACAATGTGCACAGCTTTCTCACAGAAAACTGCTCCAAAACAGTCCGTTGTAAGGTTGATTTCGGAATGTGCAGAAGTTCCTCTAATTGTCTATATGTGATTCTTCTATTCAATGTTATTGCCTTCCGAACAGCATTAACTGATTCTGGAGTAGCAACGCCCGATGGGCGTCCTGTGTATAATAGAAATTTGTCTTCCCCTTCTAGGAGGGCCGTATGACAAAAATTATGGGGCAACCCTTGTATTATAAGAATCTTACCCAACTTAAGGCAATCCAGATACCGGGATGGACTGGGCGAAGCGCTGATAATCTGGGTTGTGAGCTGCATGGCTTTTCTAACGCTTTGAACAGAACTCACGCCGCAGGCGTATATCTCCGCATTATTCAGGAGGATCGAACTGCATAAGAAACTTTACTGACTGCTAAATCGAGAATGGCTTCTATCCTACCTGTGAACATACCCCACTTTCCTGTCATACTGATGCCTCAGTGGTGTTAGCTTGGCTAACGACGCATCCATCGACTTGGCCTACTCTTGCATCTAATCAAGTAGCTCATATTCGTGAGCTTGCTCTAAACTCTAAGTGGAGACATGTTCACACTAAGGACAATCCCCCTGATTGCGCTTCCAGTAGTCTCTTCCCAGAAAAGTTGAAAGATCATCCCTTATGGTGGCATGGGCCACAGTGGCTGGTCAAACATTCTGCAAGTTGGCCCGAATCATGGTCTGTTTTATCTCCAGATGTTGACCTTCAGTGGAATAAGATATCTACTCATCGCACCATAAGCAACTCTTCGATTTAGCTGATAGATCTTCGTCTTGCCCGAAATTTCTGAGAGTGACCGCCTATTGTCGTCGATTTTTTACAGCCTTTATGATCATGTTGGGTAGGTTGCCGGAGTCTACTTTCCAGCATGACACATTGGATCTCTCGTCAGCCGAGATTGAGCAAGCTTCCTTGTGTTGGATCCATCGAATTGAAAAGGAAACCTTAGAACCTGAGTTGCTCACACTTCAACATGCCAATAAGAAAGAACAAAGCTTGTCTTTAAAAATATCACACCCATTTTCAGATGCAACTGCTGTACTGCATTTGGGACGATATTTAGATAATGCCACAGTTAATTGCGATGAAAAGCATCCTATTATTCTACCGCGCTCACATTAGATCATCACATGGCGGTACACAACTTACTTTACGCACGTTATGCCAGGGATTTTGAGTTTTAGGAGCTCGCACACTTGTCAAGAAATTGATTTATGTCTGTGTTTTATTTGTACGTTTGCGACCTACTCTTTCAGAACAGCTTATGTGTAGTCTTCCGAATTTTCGGACCACTCCAAGTCGCCCTTTTACACGTACTGGGGTTGACTATGCGGGTCCTTTCAACGTACGCGTATCACCGGGGAGAGGGCAAAAAAGTTATAAGGGTTATGCAGCCTTATTCGTCTGCTGTGCGACTCGAGCCATACATTTGGCACTTGTTCCAAATTACTCATGTGAAGCTTTTCTAGCAGCTTAGCACCGCTTTCAAAATCGCCGAGGATTACAAGCTCACATTTACAGTGACAATCTGAGCACATTTCAGGGAGCTGAAAGAAAATTGCGTAATTGCCTATAAATTTACGTACAGATTTAAATTTGCTGGATCAACATGCCACCCAAGGAAGTACATGGCATTTCATTCCACCTTCTGCATCTGATTTCGGTAGAATGTGAGAGGCTGGACTGATAAGCTTTAAGCATGACTTTCGCTGAAGCGTGGGTTCTAGATCTCTTACTTTTGAAGAGATCTATACTACTCTTACGAGAATCGAGACAGCACTTAATTCTCGTCCAATGGGGCCGTTGTCGGATAATAGCGAAGACTTAAAATATTTGACCCCAGGACATTTTTTGGTTGAGGCACGACTATTAACTCCCCCTGAAAAATCGGTTAAATTGGTTGCAGAGAATCGATTATCTCGTTGGCAGGTCGTCTAACATATCGTGGAGATTTTTTGGCGAAGATGGGCCACCGAATATTTACACTTTTTACTGTGCCTATGTAAGTGGACTTGTGAACAATCCAACCTTAAAATTGGTGACTTAGTATTGATCCGCAATGACGGTCTCCCTCCAATTAAATGGTTGCTTGGTCGTGTAATTAAATGCTATCCAGGTAAAAGTGACTTTGCTCACTCTGTTCGTATTAAAACGACCACTCCAGAATTCGATCCACCTATTCTTAAACTTTACTTATTGCCTCTTTCATCCAAAACCTCTGTAGAGTTGTGCAAGAACTCTTCACACGACTGGAGTCAAATGGAAAAAACTCGAGTAGCATAGCTTCTGATTTACCAGGGCACATGCTTTCAATCTACGATAAGAAATTTGTAGCGTATTTTTTTAATATTAATATTATGTATGTTTTGTACTAAGAGAGTTATATTTTACTCGCTGAAAAATCAATTTCTAATACGAGGGTTGCCTTTTATATTTTGAGCCTTGGCAATACTAGTATTTACAGGTGCCATCTCACGATTCCAATTGAAAGTTTGACCTTTTTAACCATAACCTTCTTCAGAACGTTTTGTCACTTGAGGATAACCTGTATTGTTTCCAGTGACTCGAAAATATTGTCTCAGCGAAAAAATGGAATTGAATCGTGAACTTTTTCGTGCGATGATTTTTTACGATTTTCGACGTGGATTATCAAGACAAGAGTGCATCGATCAACTCACTTCGACTTTTGGCGATGAAGCTCCATCCTTGGCCACTGTGAAACGCTGGTGCAACGAATTTAATCGTGGCCGCAGTTCGCTCAGTGACGAAAGTCGTCAAGGTCGCCCAAAATCAGTCGTTGTCCCAGAAAAAATTGACGTTGTGCGTGAACTAATAATGCAAGATCGTCATGTGATTAATCGTGAGATTCAGGCATCCTTGGGCATTAGTGGGACCACCGTGCAAGAAATTTTACATCAACATTTGGCTGTCAAAAAAATGTGTTGCCGTTGGATCCCACATAACTTGACAATCGCTCAAAAAAAGGCTCGTGTGGATTGATCAAAACAAATGCTGAAAAAATTCGATCGCGGTAATTCAAAGCATGTCTATGACATCGTAACAGGTGACGAAACATGGATTTATACTTATGAGCCTGAAAATAAACAGCAGTCGACTGTGTGGATCTTCCAAGATGAGCCAAATCCGACAAAAGTTGTTCGCGCACGTAGCACTTCGAAGCAAATGGTTGCTTGTTTTTTTGGAAAAACCGGCCACGTAGGAACTGTGCCGTTGGAGCAACGTCGGACGATCAATTCGGAATGGTATACAACCATTTTTTTACCGGACATCTTTGAAAAAATGAGGGAATTAACCGCCGAAGACGAATCATCCTCCACCACGACAATGCGAGCTCTCATACATCCGCTGTAACAAGGGACTTTTTGAGGGCTGAAAACGTCGAATTGATGGATCATCCAGCCTACAGCCCTGACTTAGCACCTAATGACTTTTTTTTATTCCCATACATTAAAAATAAATTACGAGGTCAACGTTTTTCGACGCCCGAAGAAGCGGTTGATGCGTTCAAAATGCATGTTTCGGAGGTGCCTCAACCGGAGTGGAAAAAATGTTTCGAAAATTGGTTCAAGCGCATGCAAAAGTGTGTTGAGTTTCAAGGAGAATACTTTGAAAAACAATAAAGCCATTTTCGATGGTCAATTATTGTCTTTTCATTATTAGGCTCAAAATAGAAAAGGCAACCCTCGTAACGAGCGGAAATACTGAATTTAGTAACAATATAACGTGAAATATATTTGAGGCTTCTTATCATTATGTCAAGACTATTTATCATAGCGGGCGGTAGGTAGCCTATTCTACAACAAGCAATAATTTATTTTTTATTCTCTTTCGTGATGCGCTCGCACAGGAAGCGGGCGGTATGCTTGGAATATGAGCGAATATAAGTTTGCTCATGATTACTATACATATGATCCGTGTGTGTGTTTGCGTACTCAGCAGCGTCTTGAATGGCCAGTCAGTGTACGAATTAACGAGCACGGCGTAGGTCTTACTAAGTCTTTCAAACCTAAGTGAAGTAATAATTACAAGAAAGGTAAATGTTCTATCACGTGAACTTGTCTCATGACGCTATGTTGAAAAGAGTGTAGTTTTCAGAAGGTAGCAATAAAGTTACACATTATTTCTTGCCGCCGAATTCCAAGAGTTTGTCTTCCCATTATTTTCCTCTCGAATACGAGCATAATTTTTCTGAATAACAAGCAAGTTTTTTTTTAATGTTCAATATCTCATTTAAGAACAAATGAAAAATTAAATTATCTTCATTATAGTCATATGTCTTTTATCACCGAGGAGAAAAACATTGTGTAGTTCTAATTTTTTATAAAGAAACTCGCACAATCCTTACGAAAATTGGGTATAAAAATAAAAATAATAAATCTAAAATCCCTTTTCCAAAAATCAGTTAAAGTTTTATTTTTTGAGTTATAAAATATTTTAACTGGTCAAATCAGGAGCGCCGTGTAAACAGTTGTGTTTGCGTGAGCGGGATTCCAACGTAGTGTTTTCCTGTCGCTAAGCCCACCTCTACGCTGGCTTTGATAACACTGCGCTGGAATCCCGCTCACGTACATACGACTGTTTATACGGCGCGGCGCTCCTGATTGGTCCAGCTTAAATATTTTATAACTGAGAAAATAAAACTGCAACTGATTTTTGGAAAAGGTATTTTCTATTTCTTTTTTTTTCTTTTTATACATCTATATAAGTCCGGACACTTGAGTATGGGACACCCTGCATTTTGGAGTACTATCATATATATCAAATTGGACAAAAACCAATACACCTCGCCAATAGATAATTCCATAACAAACGTGCGGAGCACTTTATTTATACCTACATGTAATTTACTCTATTCTTTCACTACGTAAATTAGTTTTACTTATTGAAATAATGATTGGAGTCACTTTTAAGTGATGTTTGAATACTGCAGATTTCATTCTTCTATACTCTCTAAATATGAATCAGTGAAAAGTCACTGATTGTCAGTGAAATCTCAATGATTTAAATACCCGGTCACTGACAACCAGTGAAAAGTTATTTATTCATTCAGTGAAAGTAACACTTTCGAGAGTTGGCAGCACTGCACCATGTCAATTTAGCAGTCATAATAAAATAAGATTTTAGTAGATTCAATCAAATAATCATAGTAAAAACTTAAAACCCATACATGTGATAAAATATTTAAAAAAGTTTAATCGGTTTGATGCTTCTAAATGACAAAAAAACCTCATATATTTCTTTACTTTCAAGATTCGACTTGCATGTACACACCCGTCAAGTAAGTACTTTCTATACGAGTTAGATTACATTTTTCCCGCAGCAAATTCAGCACACATACAGTCCGCAAATTCATAAATTTATTTAGAGGTTATGTCTCACATGATTTACTCTGGTGTTACTGAATTGATTAGTGAATAAGTCCGGAATCACTGATTGATCAGTGAAATTTCCAAGTACTATTTCATTCAGTGAATTTTTCACTGATTCCTATTTAGAGAGTGGGTCATGAGTTTCTGAAGTTTTTGAAATAGAATAAATGTAGAATGTGAAGTAAAGCAAAATTACGGTTCTTCAGGTATTGGTTGAACAAGCTTTGCTGGAAACCATCCAAAAAATACTCCATACTCTATTACAGATTTTAGTGTAACATCTATATATTTTTTTAATAAGAACTTTAAATAGAAGAAAAATATGTTTTCAGATATTGTAAGGGTTGGCATCTTTCTTAATAAAGTAAAACTTTGATATGTATGATAATGTTTTAAAGTTTCCTAAATTCGCTTGTATTCCGTTAGATCTTTTACCATGTCTTGAGGAGCAAGGAACGTACAAAGAATATATAAGTTTGAAACAATTTTCATTGAAAATGATTGTTTATGTACTCTGAGTTATATGTAAAGTAATATTAAAGAAAGATTCGATGTGTATTATTAAGATTTTTTGCAGTAAAATTAAGAGCAGGATAAAAAATTTAACCTCTATAATGGAAAAGATTCCTGATCGAAGACTTTTTTTTGCCGACTCCAGTAGTGTTTTCAGATGCAACAAAAATGAGACATCAATATAAATGAAGGCACAATACAAATTTTCATCGTTTAAAATAAGATGCAACAAAATCGACACCAATGGTTCTCTGTACTCATGAATGCCAATTATTTCTGCAAAACGATGTTATTTTTCAATTACCTTAGTGATGATTTTCTTCTTAATCGCTCATAAAATTTAAAAACAAATCTTTGAAGTTATACACGTTATACTATTTTTTGTTGCATTGTTATTATATGGTTGTCAGATATTTAGTTTTAAATAAAGTAGATCATTGAGCTAATGATACAAACGAAGTTGGGAAAGTTATCGTTCAATAGCAATATTAAAAATTTCCACAGAAAACAGCCGCGAAATATCACAAGACGAGACAATTTCACGGAAAAACATGCACAATGTAGATTGTACGAGATCTTTTAGTTATTTGATAAAAAAATCTTTTTAATAATTTATAACAAACTCATGGTCGATTTGAATACATTTTGACAAATCTTTTTCTTTATTCTAATAAAATGATCTTTTAAAGTATTTGGTAGATTCATTTTTAGGGTATAGTAGCCCCGAGCTAAAATCCTTATGGTTTGGTCGGGTGTCCATCCGTCCGTCCGTTATACTTTTTTCTTACTTAAGTTTTTTTTTTCAAAGTAAATTAATTTCAAAATATAACTAAAAATTTGTTTTTTGCAAAAATTGGTTTTCATAACATTTTTTTACATAATTTTTATTAATAAAATTTTTTTCTACAATTTTATTTACATAATTTTTTTAAATTTCTTTTGTAATTTTTTTTTCAAAATTTATTTTTATAACATTGTTTTTCAAACAATTTTGTTTACAAAATTAACAAATATTTTGTTTTGAGATTCTGTTCAGACTTACATTAAAGTCTTGAGAAGGCTGGGGACACCCGTGGGAATTCTGAATTGAGTGTGCGAGAGAGACAGAAATATGATAAGCACGCCTCAAAGGGTGGAGGTTGTTAGTGAAAAAAAATTGGAGAGCCAATCACGGTAGGAATATTTTCAGGAAAAAAGGGTACGTAGGAAAAAAAGTATGAAAAAAATGCCTGCAATAAAGTCAGCATCAAGGGACAGTCGGCCTGGCTGAGCCATTAGGGTGGTCCAAAAAAATTTTGTATATTGTATATTTTAAAAGAGAAAAAACTTAGATATGAGAAGAGTTGTATTCACAAACGGCCCGCAATAATTGTTCATCATAATTAAAATTCGCTCTTCCAACGTCATACTTCTCCCACGTGATTTTAAAGACATGATGAATGGATTCCACTGCTTGTTAATTTATTGTAGAATACCAAATAAATATTATCATCAGACAATTTGTGGATAAAAATAATTTACGAACATAAACAGGTAAGCATATCATTGGTTTTTGATCATTTATGTTTGTCCTTTTTTTGTTTTTTATTTTTGTTTTGGATCAGGAGAGATGATTCCCATTATAACTAAATGCAAAAATTTTCAGTGTTTTCAAATCGAAAAATTCTTACGAGAAAGAGTACAAACAGAAAGTTCACGAAAACTAAGCTGCAGTCGTTCAAAAAGAGTCCGAAGAGAAGGCAGGTAAAAACAACATTTTCACATAGCGACTGTATCAAATTAATTTGAATTAGAAATAAATGTGCAGTCAATGGACGTGTTTTTTTCCGCTAAAAGTACTTGATTCAAACAAAATTTTCCCGCCTATCTGGTTTCATTAGTTCGTTTTAAAAAATTGTAAGAATTTTTTGAAAATTGTGTAAAACCAGACTATTTTTTGACCTTACAAAAATTATGTGGCTGTCGAAAAATAAAATATCGACACCTGATAAGCGGGAAAATTTGGTTTAAATAAAGCGCTTTGACCCAAAAAATTAATGTAGAGATTCGCTGATACGTAACTTTGATAAAAGTATTTGAAAGCCGCTTTAGATACGAAATTAGTGAAAAAAGGCATAGAAAAAACCTTTAAATTAGTTTTATTTTGACAGAGCTCCACGAAATATTTCCATTTTTGTCCAAAACATCCCTATTTCTGTTCTACTCAAAGATCCTGCAAAGATCTGAGACGTTCATGAAGATTGTATTAAACTCCCGTTCAGGCACGCCGTGGACTCCTAAAAGTATATATCATTCGAATCAGAATTTCAAGAAACGTGCACATTTGTTGAACGTCAGAGAAGTATTTTTGGCAAATTTTTGGGAAAATCAAAATTTCCTACATTTTTTTAGTGGCTAAAGAGAAAATTCAGAAATAAACCTGAGAAGGTTTTCTTGAGAGTGGTGCCAGATGTGAATTGCAATAAGCGTAGACATTGTGACCTTAGAATAGTAGTCATATAACTTGCCGGGGTGAGGTAAAGGGAATGAATTGCAGTGAGTACAATGGCGTGGGCGTGCCTAAACGTCTCCTTAATATTTGGCAGCCAGAACACGTAGTTACTTGTCTTGAATTTATTTCATGCAGACACTATGTTTTCAGCTGTTTTTTCATAGTTAGTTAGTTAGTTAGTTTTAGGACGGGCGAGCAGCCCATGAAGAGCTCCTCTGGCGCTCAAGCTATAAAGCCTATTGTGCCACACCCTTACTTAATCGCTCTCAGCAGTTGACCCCAGACCTCTTGACGAAGCCTAGTATGCCGACTACTGATCGCGTTGTAATTTCCTCTGGCCCCGAGGGTCTGTTGCCTGAGCCCAGCTAATACCAGGCACTGGCATAGTACATGCAGGGATGTTTCATCATCCCTGCCGCATCTCCTGCACTCTGTCGTGGGGTTATACCCCAATTTGTGCATATGATAGTTCAAGTGGTTGTGCCCAGTTAGGATCTGTACCACTGTCCTTATGTCTTTCCTGGGTAAACCCAGGATTTCCCTGGCTCTGTCCATCCTATGAGTATAAAGCCGTATTCAGACGACCGGTTCCCGGTTCCGATTACGGTTACGATTGGAACCGTCGACCAATCAGCGTGCAGCAAGATCCGGTGCCGGTTCAGGTTGCGCGTTTAGGTTTCTCTCTATTTTCAACCGCGGCGATTTCGACCGGGCAACAGTCGTCGCTGATCGTAGCCAATCACAGCGGCCGATGAAGTCACATGAATCGTCAGCTGTTGTTGCTGCCTTGCAAAAATACTCGCAGGCCTCGTGTACCGTGTGCATGAACCAAACCATCAAACGTAACCGTAATCGGAACCGGGAACCGCTCGTCTGAATACGGCTTAACCCAGAATGGATTTCGCCTGACGGCAACCCTGGATCTGCTCTACAAGGCGTATTTCGTAAATTTGTGAAATAATCATTACATACCACATAAGTCATATTTTTCACTATGCTGTCGGAGAAAATAGCGGCAAGCGATAACCTTACAAAAGCCCATGTACCCAGCCCTCTTAATAGGTTACGAAAACCTTCCTAGTAGGCGCTCGGCGCCTACTTTGACTAATTTTGAGAGAAACATAATGTATTTGATAAATATTTTTTAATAATCAGCACTGACAACTATTATGAAATATTCCATAAAACTAAACCGGGTAAGTAGAACGCTAGGGCTATTATAAAGGAATTTTCCATAATGTTAGCCTTGAAAGAGCCTTATGAGTCCTATGGATAATTCCGTAACCGTAAACAGTTCGACATTAATTCAAATTTTGCGATATTTCATGAAAGTAAACAATAATAATTATTGACAATAGTTCATACATGAACTTTTTTATGTATCACTATCAATATGCTTTGCCGTAATTATAGCAAAAATATAGTTAAATGTTTATATATGTTTATATACTGGTCAGGAATAGCATACTTATACGTTGTTCCGATACAAGTACTTATGAACAAAACTATCTGGCAACTCACTGACCTACCACATATAATTAATACATTTTATAGAACGCAAGGTAATCATTTATTATAAAATTTGTGGTAATACACTTACATTATTGTGTATAACGGTGCATTATACAATAAATAATTATATTCTACAATTGTAATCAAAAATATTTTTTGTTTAAAATTAGGAAGTACATATATACACATCAGCTGCAAATTGCAAGAATATTTTTTACTCTAAACTTTTCCTTTTTTTGAAATGTATAAATGTGGTACAAATTTTATTCGTTTTCATTACGTGGAAGAATAAAAATTTCATTACAGAAGATAAAATGATTTATTTAATTGACTTATTTGATCCGGACATATGATATATTTACTGCAGAGTTTTATTTTCCGTAAATAAAATTGTACTTGTTTCGTGTAAACATTGATTTGTGAAGAAAAATGTGTCACAATGTTTATAGAACATTTTTTCCACAAGCAGGGAGAAAATTTTCCTGGGTGACGTTTTACGGTTGAAGATAAATGAGATATAGGCAACTGAATTGGGCTATGGTGTGTGATGGTGGATTGGTGATAATGTGGAATCACGAAAGAATAGTGTGCGTGTGGGGAATGTACTGGAGTGAACGTGAATGTCCATAACAAGGGTTTGTGCAAGATTATAAGGACGGATTAAAGTAGATGTTGTACGATTTCAGCCTTTCCGCTAAGAATGGGAAAGAATTCAAGTCTAATTCTTATTTTCTTTTTTTTTCTCACTTCAAGTGTTGTTGAAGCAGCTCCATGTAATCTTCTTTTATTTAAATTTATGTCATTTTTGGCCAAAAAATGCTGCGTCTCAATTTCACAACAATATCAGACTCAAAAAAGTCCAGTTCTGAATAATAATATATTGTTAACTAGGTGGGAAAAGACGTTTGCTTCCTTGGTGCGATCGATACTTTATGTAACAAAGGTATGACTTACAGGTTTATCACGTCTGACATTTCAGTGTAGGTAGACGCGTTCCATAATCGTAGAGGAGCGATAGCTAATGCGGATACGCCGAGAACAATTCTGATTATCTAATGATTACTATTGTACTCCGCACCATGCCGCACATGCGCATTCGCTGTTCGACCTCCTATTGTATAAATGGCTACTTTCAGAACTACAAATACGCTGATAAAATACGTTAGTCGTGCCTGCGTTACATGATTTTTTTTTTAAAAGAACTTAAAACATTCGAGCTACACAAATTTTCGGAGAACCCGAAATGGTTTTAGTATACCTAAAAATTGTCGAGAACCGAAAATTTTCGAATATAAAAAAAAACCCGGACCGGAGCCGTAGTATCAGGGTCTTCGCACATACACCTCATTTAAATATAAAGACCGTTTGGCTAAAAGTTTTTCTATTTTACAAGAGGTTCATCCTGAAGATTCGAATCTAATAGAAAATAATCCAGTTATCGCAATCGTATTAAAGTGAAGTTTTATAAGGGGGGTATCTAACCTAGTGTTTCGAAAATGGTGAAAAACTACAAGAAATGTAGGGAAAAGACTTACGTAGGGGGAAGGAATGAGGGTCCAAAGTCGCTAGGAAATTGCGTTGCATAATATATGGACAACCCCATACCGTTGAAATTACTTCAACCCAAAGTTGCAAACACCAAGCATTTTTTTTCTTGGTTTTGTATCTGGGACTTTTTGAGCAAATTCTTACAAAAGCCCCCTTTATAATTTTTAATCTTACTTCGTTATCTTGAAAAATTTGATTTTACGATTTTACTACAAAGGGCCTATCTGGGTAAGCATACAAAATCTGCCCCCGGAAGTATTAATTTCAAATTCCTGTCATAGGTTTGCATCCATGTGAAGTAAAATTTCTTCCAATGATAATCATATAAATGTATTTTTGCAGGAGTTATGGAGGGGGAAAGAAAAATAAAAAAGTGGGTTTTCTCGAAAATGGCTCCAAATGATTTGGATGAACAAAATATATATTTTAAACACTGATGAGCTTATTTTTAAACGCAAATTTTATTTTTGACAAAAATTACAGATAAAATTTTGTTTTAATACTTCAGAAATTGTTTTAAGGTTATGTTCTAGAGTGACCACACTCAGATTTTACAGGAATATTCCTTAGAATATTATTTAAAAAAATATTTTTGTTGCATTTGTTAAAATGGTAAAACAATGCGAAAAAAAATAAAAATAACGTATGCCGCATACTTTGGGACACACTCTTACTGCATCATTCATGGTCAGAAAAGTGGTTGAAATCGCTCTTCCATGTGTTATTTTATTCTAATCGAGATATAACTTTCAGAATCTTATTTTTTTCTTGTTCTTAATTCTCTTTATACAATGTACTACCTAATTTTACGATATTCCTTTGTTTTTTGTTAGTAATAGTCTTGTATTCGTTACTCCGCTCTGCGATCTTTATTTGTTCTTGTTTGTAATTTTCGCTCATGTGCCATCTCATTGTGTGATTTTCATTTGTTTCCTTTTTTTTATTTTCCTTCATGCGCCCTTATGTGCTGTATACTTAATTTGTTCTTGTTCATGATTATCGTCATAGTGCTATTTCATTCGAATCGACATATAACTTACACAATCCTACTACTTATTGCGATCTTAATTTGTTTCCTTTTCCTAATTCTCTCCAGACAAATGTGCCATCTAACTTTGCGACCTTAGTTTGTGTCTTGTAAGTAATAGTCTTTTATGCGTTACACCGCTTTGTGATCTTGATTTGTTCTTGTTTTTGATTTTCATTAATTTGCCATCTTAGTGTGGGATTTTCATTTGTACCCTGTTTATCATTCACATACGTGCACCCATCCACGCTGCGAGCTTCATTTGTTCTAGGGCATTATCATCGCCTGTACGCTATTTCCTTTGTTTGAGAAGATAAATTTAACGATCTTACTACTTAGGGACCGTTCATAGAATACATAACGCCTTAGGGGGTTGAGGCGGATCCTGGAGCGTTTCGCCAATGTAAACTTACACACATTTACTATAGAAAAAGCGTGACGTATGAAGGGAGGAGCCAAAATGTCAGGAAAATGCGTTACGTATTTTTTGAACGGCCCTTTATTACGATCTCATAATTAACGCAAGTGTCTCTTTGATCTTCATTTGTTGCTTGTTCTTAACTCTCGTTAGACAATATGCTATCTAACTTTTCGATCTTCGTTTTTTTCTTGTTAGTAATATTTATGATGTATTTAATTACATCAGTTACATAAGTTACAATGCTATCTTCAATTTCGAAAACTTTTCTGACCATGAAAAATTGCATCTGGCTTGTGTCCTAAAGTATGCGGCCGAGGGCAGTTCACCGTAACGGTAGTGGTGCGTGTGCGACTTTTATTTATTTTTCACATTGTTCCAGCACTTTGAAAAATTTATATGAATTTGGGGTGCCATTTATAACGAAGTCCTGGATATACTTGACGTTATTTTACATGTATTCGATTCGGCTTAATCTAGTGACCAGATCGGTCAAAAAGCTGCAAAGATTCGATAGCGCGCAAAAATATACCCCGGGCCAGCATTCAAGCCCAGACCGCCGCACGGTGTAGCCAAAAACACTTTTTGTGGACAAAAGTCTGTCTACAACACAATTTTTAATGGATTTTGACGTTTTTTTTCAAATGACCGTAAGGCTTTCATGTATATCGAGTCGGTACGAGAATTTCGACTTAGCTAAACCAAAATTTTTTATTTAAAAACAAAATAAACAATATTTTTATCCTAACTTTTCAGATGTACCTTCTTTTTTAACATCCGTGAATTGACTAAAGAAGATCTTAAGTCAGTGGATTGTTTATAATGTTTTAAACAAATTAATGAACAGAAGCTATTTTTTGTGATTCGCAATGATTATTTGCTTGAAATTCACAATGATTATTTGCTTGAAATTCACAGTTTTTATATAGAATATGAGAGCAATGTGTGCCTAGTTATGTTTACTCAGAAATATCTGCTGGTTGGCAGCATTATTTAAACAATATTTATAAACAAATTCACATTTTTAATATTATTCCACGAATAGGGCCAATTTTTTTTTGCGGAACCTACTAAAAATCTATCGTTAGTACCTCTAGCTGCAATTTGGTTCAAATTGATAAAAAATATTAATCTTTTAAAAAATGTTTATAAATAAATGCACATTTTGACCATTTTTCCAAGAATAGGCTCAATTTTCTTTACGAAACCAACTAAAAATGTATTTCCAATGGCTCTTTGCTATGATACTTTTCCGACGGATAAGAAAAGTTAATTATTTAAACAATATTTATAAACAAATGTACAAACAAATGTACTTGGTCACTTTTGCAGGAATAGGCTTATTTTTTTGGTGGAGTAGGCTAGAAATGTCTTACTAATGACTCCTTGTTGCCTTGTTGGTCCAACTAACAAGAACTTTTCATTATTTAAACAATATTTATGTAGAAATGTACAGTTTGACCATTTTTCCATAAAAAAATTAATTTTCTTTACGAAATCAACAATAAATGTCTTGTCAATTATTCCTTCTTGTCAAATTTTCCTAATTAGGAAAAGGTGTTGATTGTTTGAACAATATTTATGAACAAATTCACAGTTTGACCATTTTTCAATGATACATTTTTTTTGCGGAATGAGCTAAAAACCAAGGTCATTACATGTATTAATCAAAGGTGCTATGGGTTTTTAATTATGGTGTTATCAATTTATATATTTATTGGGAATATCATGGGAATATGTGTTAGAATAAATGATCAGTCGACATTTGGACCACGAAATGTCATGACAAAACAATTGAGTGCAGATGGCGCGTCACCTACTCCCAATTTTTTTTACAGTTTTGCGGCAAAAACAATAGACGGTAGTTTTGTACATAAAGCGCGCCACCTGCACTCAATTTTTTTGTCATGACGTTTCGTACTCCGAATTTCGACTAATCCTTTCTTCCGGATTTCATCTGGGTCGGACTTCTTGTACAAAACTACCGTCTGCCGTGTAGAAATTTTAATGGGGCATTGTTGGGGTCCAGATTGTTTTTCCCTACTATTGTTAGGGTCCAAATGAGGAAAATTGTTATGGGCCCTGCCAGTTTGGTTACGCTAAATTGTTGGGGGCCGACAGAGAAAATTTGATGAGGTCCTTAACAAGAAACCTTTTTAATTCCTCATTAATGTCAGGGGCCCCCGGTATGGCCCCAATAGAACCTTTTTTGAAATAAGCACTGTTCTTGTTTTGTGCGTTGACGAAATAAATGAGATATATTAGCGGAAGAAATTTTGTAAACCACTGAAACATCTTCTAGAGAATCATCTGCTTTAAAAATATATAAAAAGTTTCCATTGAAAATTTGTTTTCATTAAGTTGTGAATGCTTAAAATTGTTTCGATTATTTCGGAAAAATTTGTAATAATAATTGGCAGCAAACGATTCTGGTTTACCTTTCCTCGTGTTAAAAGTAATCCACGTTGAAGGTACACAATCAATGTTTTTAAGTTTATTTTTGGGCCCTTTCTTAATAAATTCCACTAACTGGAAATCATAAATCTGATCCTCTGTATCAGACTTAATTGTTAAATTATGCCGTTTTTGAGAAAACTCTTTTTTTGATGAGGTTAATCAACATATTTTATTGAAAATAAGTTAAACGTGGAATTTCATTGGCTCAAACCATTCAGTTTGGCATTCAAAAAAGAGCTACAGGTGCTGAACATCTTACGAGAACTGAAACCATTTAATATTTTTGAAAAATGGCGAAAACAGTGGGAAAAATTCAGTTTTTTGAAAATTGCCTTATTCAAGTTCATCCTATATCCCAAACACCTTAGCAAGAATTAAAGTGCTTACAATTTTCTGCAAAATGAAAAAAAATTGAATATTCTATCTATAATAGTTTGGGGTTTATGGTCCCAAGAAGTCGATTTTAAGCGAATAATTTGAATGAAAAAAAATATATATGTGGTTTTATGGAAATAAATTATTTCCTATGGGTATCTGGTAATAATTGCCGAATAATTAATTGAAGAAGACTTAATTTTGAGTAGATCTAAAAAGAACATTGCTCTACCCGGTAAGAAGGCTTGCATTGAAAAGCATTCGAAAATTTCCTGTTCAATGGTGACCTGGCGATTATTGAATAATTTTCGATACCGTTTTTGTCCTCGCATTTTGAATCCTCAGTGCAGTAAAAGTTATCTCTTAAATTGAATCCCTTTGTGTACCTAGTGGCGACAATATTTTTCTGAAAACTTTTGGATACTCCAAACCGATCATGAAATAAAACATTTTTAATCCCTTTTCACATGCATATTTCGCTGTTCTTATTTATTATTTTTCAAATAATAATCAGGGTAAAAGCATTTGAAAACACAGTATTGATCATTTTATGTTGTCAAGATTGATTGCTACACAGGAAGCTGTGATAAAAACTAATTTTTTAAGGTTGTATGTAAAAAAAATCGATCTCTGGTAGAATTTTTTTAAAAAGGAGCTATATTTAAATAGAATGATTATTTATATGCTAAATTAATTTCAAATTTTTCAACCGTACCGATGCGTAGATAATTAATGTCAAAGTTGACTACTTTAACAGGTAATTCGTCGGCAATGCATAGGCACTCTCTACAATTTAATTTGTAGTAATTAAACGCTTTGGTACAGAAATTTTAAAAATGTCAGTATTTGTGCAGCTTGAAAATACAAATTTTCAGAAAAAACATCCATTTCTCCTCCGTGTAGTTTCATAGATAATCTAATGAAAAGCATTGAAATTTTAGTCATTTTCAAACGGATAAGCGTAACAGTATTGCGACCCGGCGACACTATTCCCTCTTGCCAGCTTGCTGCTATACGCACTCGACACACACACTCGCACGCGCAACCAGCTTGGAAGCGTACGTGAAATTGCGACGTTACGCGATCTGCGAATCTGCCGCGCCGTGAGAAGCGTTAATCAGATGATTAATAATTGATATTCCCCTTACGGTTAGAGTTTGAATATACATTTTAATTATTTTGATGTTATATGAAAAACATGTTTATATGAATATTTTTTTAAGAACCTAAAAATAATTTTAATGTGTATCACAGACATTCCAGTAAGTGGTATAGTATAGAGTAGAAGTAAGTAGAATGGAATATATGCAGGAATAGATTAACAAATATCATCAAAAATACTTATTTTCAAGAGCCATATAACTCATATTCTATATAATTTTGCGTTATGATCTGCCGTTTTCGAGCAAAAGATTGATTTTTTTTTAGAACAAACGGATGCGCGATGAGCGATCTGTAAATATTATCCGATTTACTTCAACAATAGTGCAATTCCTTGTCAACAATTACAAAACCAATCATTTTTTTCCTTAGATATCCTTCGTATAGCGAAAAGCTTGGAACAAATAGAATTGACCCTTTCGGACTCCTAGCAGAAAAATATTAAAAATTTTCAGCAATTTTACCCAAACTCCGCGCTGCATGCATGTATAAAGAGAAAAAGGTAATACTTACTCTATGCGACTTTCAACAGAAGTTTATGATGAGATTATCCCCATGAAAAGACTTGGCCTGGCTGCTGTCGCAGCACGAGATGTTTATATTTTATTAGGCCATACATTTGCTGCAGCTACAGACTTCGTGAACATGTATGTATGTACGAATGTATTGAATCCATATTAAACTGACATAAAATAAAGTTCGTTCGCTCTGACTGTTCCAGTATACGAACCAATCAAAACTTCTGAGTTTCATACGCTTTCATAGAAAAGCGTCCATTGCAAAAGCTTTCATATAGTTAGATATTTGATAGTTTATTCGGACGCCTGATTTGATTTTGCAAAAGAGTTTTCAACCATTTCATCTGGACTAGAGGTATGACACGATTATTATGATTATATAGTTCCAAATTTGATTCAGCTGGAAAGCGAAACTGCGCCGCTGCAATTGCTTTTCATCCAACTATAGTGTAGGTTAATTTGATTACTATATCGGAACTAATTAATTCTTTAAATTATATATAAAATTTTGAAGAGATATAAACATCTGTTCTTGTAATTATAAATGAAATAGCTACTCATCCTGTGAGTTAATTGTAAGTATAAAAAGGGCTAATTTATGAAAAAATATATGGTTGTATCAAACCGTTATGTTAGCGTAAAGAGATTTTTTAGTTTATGTTTTGACACCGAGTGCGGATGCGGCCATTTTGGTTAGACACTTTTGCTTCCTTTGTTAAAATGTTAACAAAATATTTTGGCGAAAAAGGCGACTCAGAAGTTAGCTATGCATATACATTTGAGAATTGTGCCATGAATTAAAAACACGGTAATAGTCCTAGCGAAAAACTAAAAACAGCCCTGCATTCGTCTCCACAATATCTCTAGACGCATTTAAATTTTGTTTATAAACAAATTATTTAAACAATTAAGTTGTTATTAACATTTTCCCCGGTTTTCAAAGTTTACAGACAAAAATATTAGCAAAACATATACTAATAGAAGGGTAAATCACTATGCAAGCTTCCAGAACCTTCACTTATCAATAATTAATAAAGTCTCTAATGTTTTTATCCCCTCCACGATCACTCCTTGATGTTACACTATGCAGCATATGGATTTCAGACTTCTCTCTTTATTATAAATAAAATTAAAAAAGTAAAGATACCCCTAGATTCATCTCATAAATATCTCCAGGTGATTTAAACATTTTTTTTTTAAAGTAATTTTTTTAACAATTATATTGTTTGTAATTTTTAGGAATTTATTTAACAATTATTCAAAACATTCAAAAGTTACTTACTGAAATATGACGTACTCTACAGTATTAATGATAAAAGAAATTTCAATTATGCAAAAAAGTTAGTTTAAACATTGTTTTTATTTCCTTCACGCTCACGCCTTCATGACACACCATGCAGCATATGGATTTCAAAATTATGTTATCTACATTAATTGTATTTAAAAGAATTTATAAACGTAAAATCCGTCTTCAGTCAACGTCCATGTTACTTTCGGGCGAGAGGGGAGGTAAAAAAGCCTAAAATTGGTAACGTAGTTTATGAATAGCCCATAAGTGGAAAAATTTTCCATGTGACAAGAAAGCGGCTCGGCGCCGCCAGGTGAACAAAAACAGTGCAAAAGTAATTATAGTCCTAGTGGACCTACAATAATCCTCCAAACCAGAGGTCCATTTATCAACCGTTTGCCAATATGCGTGGGCCTGAAGTAACATTTTTACTGAGGGTAATGCGTACTATAAAGTAACTGACACTGTGATCTGATTGGCGGTCGGACATTTATATCTGTACTGTATGGTACGATGAACGCAGTGACCCCAACTTTGGAATGTAGACGTAGTGCACTTGCGATAACTGGTGTGATAAAAAATAGTGTATGACACTTGGCCCCTGAGTATTAGTGTTTTGGAAAGCTCTTTTTATGTAGGCTAGAGCGGGGTCAAAAGTGCAGCGGGAAAAAGTGCCACAAACGATAACACAAAAACAAATAATTTGTTACTCGATCTGACATTGTCCGTCCACGGAAAAAAAGTTCTTTAAACTTTCTTGAATTATTTGAAGAGTCGGGGATGAGAGCGAACCTTGAACAAATTTTCTATATTCTGTATAACTTTCAGGATCTAATGTATAATGTATAGATGTATAAATTTAATGTATATAGCGAAATTCATGGAAAAATGTTGAAGACTTTCGTAGAAATCACAATTGAGGTATTGAGCGTTTGTAATCACATCATTATAAGGTTTCAATACCTCAGTTCAGTCAAATGTATAGAAAAATTCTTGAAAAAATGTTTCAAAATCTAATAGAAATTCGATTCGAGTGTTTGTGAACTACTTCAATATGATATCTATAGACCTCAGTTCTATAAAATGTAGCTGCGCAGTCGCTACTGTGCGCATGCACGGACATTTTCTGCATCCCCCTGGCCAATGTATTTAACAGATAACGCCGGTTAGTGAATAATAATTTATTAGTGAATTATAACTTATTTAAATTTATATAACTTATATCAACTTCTTCTATATAGCTATCGAACTTCTTATTAATCTTGAATCTACTAGAACTTATAACCAAGAAATAATTTTGCGATTAAAAAATTTTTCGAGATTTAAAATTTCAAAAATTATAAATATTTTAAAGTGATGATTAA